>OZ025256.1:28892871-28960621 GCA_964019135.1 Arenicola marina
CTGAGCAGGGGGTCAACAGGTCGTGGGTTCGAACCCTGACAAGGAGCCTCCCTGGCTCAGTGGGACAGCGGGCTAAGCAAGGGATTAAAAGGTCGTGGGTTCGAACCCTGACAGGACGCCTCCCTGGCTCAGTGGGACAGCGGGCTGAGCAGGGGGTCAACAGGTCGTGGGTTCGAACTCTGACAGGGAGCCTCCCTGGCTCAGTGGGACAGCGGGCTGAGCAGGGGATTAAAAGGTCGTGGGTTCGAACCCTGACAGGACGCCTCCCTGGCTCAGTGGGACAGCGGGCTGAGCAGGGGGTCAACAGGTCGTGGGGTCGAACTCTGACAGGGAGCCTCCCTGGCTCAGTGGGACAGCGGGCTGAGCAGGGGGTCAACAGGTCGTGGGTTCGAACCCTGACAAGGAGCCTCCCTGGCTCAGTGGGACAGCGGGCTGAGCAGGGGGTCAACAGGTCGTGGGTTCGAACCCTGACAAGGAGCCTCCCTGGCTCAGTGGGACAGCGGGCTGAGCAGGGGGTCAACAGGTCGTGGGTTCGAGTTATGGCCCCTACCTTGGGAGGGGAGGGGAGGGGATGGGGATGGGGATGGGGAGGAGGTGGGATATATACACGCACTCAATTGTATTGCCCCGGAAAGATTCCTTGGCCCAAAATATAATTCCTGGGCACAAAAGCGGCCTAACATTTGATTTCATTTTGTTTCGTTAATGTGCGCAAAGTGGCCACAAAACATCGATATTTTCATGTTGTTTCCCGGTCTCTGATGGGACGTCCAACACTAATCAAGCTGAGTCATGGTTGCCGAGTGATCTATAGATCTAAATGGGATGTATGTATATATATATATAGTAAATGGGATATATGTCTCTGCGCGTAATCCACACGATACTGGGAAGTCAACAGCTCACCAGAATAGCTCACCACAATGCCGCACGCAGTGCGAGAGAAGCAGGGAACAGCCGCGGCCTGGGTTACCGACATGAAATGAATATGTGGGGTCGGGTGGCGGGGGGGGGGGGATGGGGAGGGGTGGAAAAGGGGGGATGGGGAGGCGGAGTGGGGGGGGGGGGCAGAAGTGTGAGCATCTTCGAGTAGTTCAGTTCACGCCATGTAATAAGATATATACGATATGTTTGCGCAGCGAGGGCGCGAACCCCCGACGTCCGCTACGACAGTTGGTCTGGCAGAGTGGGACCATGGGGCTAACCACTAGACCATTGGTGTTGCCCCCCCCCCCACCTCCTCCTCATGTAGTATTAAGAGGGCCTGACGGGGAGGAGAGGGGGGGGGGTAGACCTCACGTTATACGCACACATTAAAGCTAAAGTCGAGATGTGCATACACAGGTGAGTGTGTGTGGGACTGGGAGGGGGGGGGGGGTGATGGTGTTCCTGGCTGACACTCCACAATATGCATGCAAAACCGTTCACAGATGTCATCACCGAGTAATATAATAGCAATTCATACGCAACATGTCAATACGAACAACCTATCTATTTCAAAAACCCGAAGGTAGGAGGGGAGGATGGGGGGTGGGGGGCTGGTGGGGGGGTTGCAGATAGGGTTCTGCCTGCCGGTAAATGAACTAGACCCGATGTATTGAGTTTGACAGGTTTAAGCACACTCCCCAGACCTTTACATGGTCAGCGTGGCGGTGCTACGTCTAGCCCCCCCCCCTCCCTTTCGCCCACCGTCACCCATACCTCATCCCCCCCCCGCCCATCCCGCTCCCCACCACCCATACACCCCCCCCCCCTCTCCTACATGGCGTACCAGGGAGGTACACGACGGAACGCCAACGCATCCTGAGACTAAATATCAGGGTCTCACGTGTCGCCACGGACAACCACGTGACGCCTCGGCGACGCGCGCATAAAGCGGTAACCTCCTTTGAGAATCTCGCTCGCCAGATGGCGCACTGCGACGGTGACATTCAACGCGGAAAACCAAGACCCGTCCCTAGTTAATCCCATTATCGCCCATTGGCCTCGCCGGCCGGCTGATATTTACCGCATTGAGAGTATAACCCCATTAAAAATATCGAGCAAAAAAACAAGGAAAACCCACATTAATATGCATGGCTATCGCTTACCAATGAAGAATTAATTATGGCTGAGAACTATGATCGTTCACATATGTCGTTGTAATTGTGTATGTGTTTTTTTAACATATCTTATATTTAAACGCACCATCCCTATTGGATGAATCGTGATATCACATTAATGAAACCTGTTCAGCGCACAACCCATTGGATATCAGGGAGCAGCAGGTACATCCCGGGATACCCACACATCCATGGTAACAGAAATCCATTCCGAGGCTAAGCAATGAAGCAACATGAAACAAAATTAAATGAAACGTTGGACGTCTCTCTCCGTTTTTGTGCACACATAAAGGGTAAATTGGGCCGAGAACCCTCCCGTGACAATGAAATGGGTTTGCGTGAAACTGGCCCAAGATGCATGTGTGACAGGGGGACTATCCACGACCTGTTGATCTGCAGCTCAGCCAGCTTACTAACTGAGCTAGGGAGGCTCTTTTGTCAGGGTTCGAACCCACGACCGGTTTATCTGCATCTCAGCCTGCTGATCAACTGAGCTAGGGGGAAATAGCCAGTAAGAAGACTGAATAGCCACCGAGCTAGGGGGCGCCTGGTCCCGACGCAAAGGGCAGATCGCGCTGTGACGGTGTAGGGTTGTGGTGGTAAGAGGCTGTTACGCTGTGGCGCTGTGGCGCTGTGACATAGGTGCCACGGGGCCAGACACGATGTGTACATAACCCCCTCCCCCACCCCGTTATACCCTGCGTGTGGCGTTAACACGTGGTGAGTCGATGCTGTACGCCCATCGATCCCCAGGCATCGATCACCGGCCGATCACAGGTGCTGCTGACCCACGGGTCAACGGGAAATCAATCGCCTCAGTTATTATAGCCCCCCGCCCCCTCCCCCTCGCCTATCCTACTACTACTGTTCAAGCAAAGCACTTGTCACTCATATTTCAGCGATATGTCGCGACGTCTATCCGATTTCACACTTACGTCCACCCTACTTCAAGTTAAGACTTGCGTCCATCCTACTTCATGTTAAGACTTGCGTCCACCCTACTTCATAGTAAGACTTGCGTCCATCCTACTTCAAGTTAAGACTTACGTCCACCCTACTTCAAGTTAAGACTTGCGTCCATCCTACTTCATGTTAAGACTTGCGTCCATCCTACTTCATATTAAGACTTGCGTCCACCCTACTTCATAGTAAGACTTGCGTCCATCCTACTTCATGTTAAGACTTGCGTCCATCCTACTTCATAGTGAGACTTGTGTCCACCCTACTTCAAGTTAAGACTTGCGTCCACCCTACTTCATATTAAGACTTGCGTCCACCCTACTTCAAACGAACACTTGCGTCCACCCTACTTCAAACTAAGACTTGCGTCCATCCTACTTCATGTTAAGACTTGCGTCCATCCTACTTCATAGTAAAACTTGCGTCCACCCTACTTCAAACGAACACTTGCGTCCACCCTACTTCAAACTAAGACTTGCGTCCACCCTACTTCAAACTAAGACTTGCGGGCACCCTACTTCAAGTTAAGACTTGCGTCCACCGTACTTCACACTAAGACTTGCGTCCACCCTACTTCACACAAAGACTTGCGTCCACCCTACCACAAACTAGACTTGCGTCCACCCTACTTCACACTAAAACTTGCGTCCACCCTACTTCAAACTAAGACTTGCGTGCACCCTACTTCAAGTTAAGACTTGCGTCCACCCTACTTCATAGTAAGACTAAGGCTCATGTGGTTTCGGGACGATCCTGAAATTTTCTTTGAGTCCTTTGTTGTCTTCCAGCATTTGACGGCCTGACTGTGCACAGAACAAGGGACAACCTGTAATACCGACAGGAAACCTCGAGGTTCGGGGCGCGGGTCTGTCAAACAGAAGCCACGGGCTGATCAACAAAAACGCCTGTTCAAGAACAAAGCGAGCCTTATTCGACAAGCGGGAACAAGGCAAGATATATCTGCATTCGCCCAACCATCTCATAAATACATGTATCTAAAGTAACACTGATGCACCGCAAGGTCTCCCGCCCATATCACATGTGTCACCAGTGTGGTGCGTCTCCTAACTGTCAGACAAAATTTCCTCTTTTTTTGCGCTGCCAAAAGACTAGATTTTTACTATTCTGTAGAGTAATGGCAGACTTACGATTGTATACTCAGGACGTTTTAACCACTTTTGGTCATATCGCGTCCATGGGAGAAGGAAGAGAAATGCGGAGCCATGCCCCCGGGGGTAACCCCCTACTCTTTGCGAAGAAAGACATGGGGTCATTATCCTGCGATCACACAGACATGGCCACAGCGGGGCTCGAACCACCGATCCACGTTGCAGATTTACGATAGAGCAACATAACATTATCCCTGTTGGTTACGGCCACTACTATATTTTAATCAATCAATTTTCGCAAATCCTCATATAGAGGCAACATGCAGCTCATCAACGGGTAGAAATAACGTTATTAACGACACTATATCCATAAGTTGCTATGGCAAGTGTGCATTAGAATCTACTCCGCCAATGTATAATAAATACGTTGTTGGCGACTGATGCTGCCGTGTGTTGGGGGTGATTTCTGGATCGAATATTTCAATAAATTGAAGGTAACCAGCCCGCAAACATTAGACTATACATCATTACATGTATATACGGCAGCGACAGGCACAGTGGATCACGATATAATAATAATGGGTGTACCCTCCCGCTCTATCATGGCGATTGGTAGCAGGGAATGGTCGCTGGCGGTGATCTATAGCTCAACTCGACACGTGTGGGCAAGCTCCACAGCTCTGTATCGTTGGGGGGGGGGGGCTCTGTATCGTTGGGGGGGGGCGGGGGATAGATCGATGGTCGCGGACGGGGCTGGCGGGCGGGCGGGCTGGCGGGCTGGCAGGCTAGGCTGCTGTACCCGCGCCAATAACCAATGATACCGTACAACACTGGCTGAGGTCGTGCCGGCTACATCAGCTGGCGGGTGGGGGGAGGGGTGTCTTAGGCCACGTCTGTGCACAAGCGTGCGCAAAGGACCCCCCCCCCCCCCCGCCCCCCCTTCTCCCCTCCTCTTCAATGAGATGGAAGAGTAAAACCGCTTGTGACAGCGGGATAGGGTTCGAGCCCGCCTACCGCTGGCCGGTCTACAGTGGGGATCGCCAACACGGCGCCCTCCCCCCCCCCCCCCCCGCCCCCTCCATGTCTACACAGTGCGCACAGGACCCCCTGCGACTTGTACATAGCAGGCCCCAGCGCGCTTTACACCAGGACGTACAGGTTTACCCCCCCCCCCAGATGTAACACGCTCTCGGAACTGTCGCAAGCAGGGCACCCAACCCGTCTGTTGATTAATAGCTCACCAGGTAGCGGTATCCCTAAGTAATGATCATGATCCATCTCTCTTGTAACGTAACCGGGAATGGCTCTCGATACACCGTCATTTCCGCAATACAAGTCTCATTAACATATGTGTATGAGCATATCTCTATTTCGCCGGCGAGACTCGCTGGGCAAAGTTAAAGAAAAAATAAGACCTATACGAGGACAAATACGGCGATCGCCTCCATCATATTATATCTATCTGCAGTCGCATAATCTTACCACCATGATAATTATATAACGCAAAGAACTGTAGGACATTTACATATATTTATAATGAGAAATAAATATTTAAAAAAAAAACAAGAACAATGATATAAGTGGTGTTTTATACCATGTTTTTGTTTGGTTTGTTCAAGTAGGACAATTAAACCTCTGTTGGTAATATCGCGAAAATGGGAAAGATCAAAGCAGACAGCAGCCATGTCTCTAGGAGTAACACCCTACTCTTTTGCGAAGATCCCGTACAAACATTGGCATGCGCACATGTGGGGCTCGAATGGCTCGAATACCCACTCGGCCACGGAGTGCCCCCCTTAGGCAACATAGGCGCACACGAGGGCCAGGGCCGCCCCGATAGCTCAGTGGGTTAGAGCGCTCGCATTGAGTGCTCTGGTCACATGAGAGCCTAACGGCACGTGGATCGGTGGTTCGCGCCCCGCTGTGGCCATGTCTGTGTGGTCGCAGGATAAAGATCCCAGGAGCTTCTTCGCAAAGAGTCGGGCGTTACCCCCGGGCGACATGGCTCCACTCTATCCTTCCTTCCCCCATTGTAGCGATATGTACCGGAAGTGGTTAAAGCATCCTGAATACACAACCAAACCGGCAAGGCTAACGTTGTTTCCCGGGGGACACGTGGCTCGGGTCGCTTACCTGGTCTCCGTTGTACTCGATGTTAAAGTGGAGATGTGTCCACATGTAGATCTTGTGGTTGTGGGGCAGGAACCCCCCCTCCTCCAGGTGACCGATGAACCCACGCACCGGGATGTCATCTGGGCGAAGGAACGGAAATGATAGGAATTGGCGTTTTGTTTATGCCGCTCTTGCGCACACAAGGGGGGGCTAAACTGAGCAAAGGAACCTCCCGGGACGACGAAGGAGGAGGAATGGATGCAAAATGCGCCAGGTTAGATGCCCGCGGGCCGCCCGGATTCGAACCCACGACCTATTGATCGGCGGTCCATAGGGCGCTAACCACTACATCAGAGAGGCACTCCCCTGTGGCAAGCGGACAACCGTGTTATTAGACCAGAAATATTATTGTATAATTGTTAAAACCTACGTCAAGTCATACATTAAAACAGTTTAGGATATACTTATATATCGAGAAAAAAAAGTTGGGGAGTTTTGGATTGACACC
This sequence comes from Arenicola marina, assembly GCA_964019135.1. Taxonomy (NCBI): domain Eukaryota; kingdom Metazoa; phylum Annelida; class Polychaeta; family Arenicolidae; genus Arenicola; species Arenicola marina. Next base: position 28,899,663 of record OZ025256.1, read on the forward strand.
TGTAAAAGGTACAATTTAGAAGTAGGGGAATAGCGGGTAACACACCAATGACAAACTCGAAGTAATACAGATCTTCGATGGCGTCTCGAAGTTTGGTCAGATCGTCTTCCGACAAGGGGACTGTACAAAGGTCACGGTTTTCAACATCCTCTGAAAGCAGGAAGAACATTTTGATCGATTAAATTAAACAATAAAAAGGATCGTTTGGCGTCAGACCCATATATAAGCAACTTCATAAAACAATCAGAGGAAACAATCTATTATCGCTCGCCAACACGCCGTAGTAATAATATAGATATTGACAAATGGACATCGATCGATATTCACAGCGTTGGCAAGATAAACAAGGAAGAAGGTCAACCGACAAACTCCGGCGTCATCATGAAATCAGTCACTCACCCATCACATCTGCTGATCAAATATCAACGTAGCCGACAACTGGGACCGAAATGCCATCTCAATTACCGATTATTTTTCAGGTTTGAGCATACACAAGAACGTATAATCTTATAATCCAGCATGTTACTGATAGACAAAATGGCAAGGGTTTCATAGAGATCGGCTGAAGGCAGCGCGCCGAACCGCAGACGAGAAAAAGATAACTAATTAGCATAATTTATGCCTGACCTTTGAACCGGATCTGGTATGTGGAGACGGCCATGCGGTCGCCATCGAGGACCTCGCCGAGAGTAAGGCTCTTGTGCTCGATCTGCGAGGCAAACAAACAAAACACATTCAGTAGTTTATTATTCATAAATAACCCACGAAACCAAGCCAAACTAAATTACATTGATTAAAAAAAAAACTGTAGTTATTTTACGAGGTTCACAACAGCGAATTTGTGTTATATATATATTTATACATGGTATCAATCGCTAAAATGCACTTTTATAAAGCTTTAACAATTTAATTTTAATCACAGTTTCGTAAATTACAATTTCGACACATTTCTTTTTAAGTAAGCAAGGTGAACGAAGTTTGAAAAATGCCCAAAGGAATTTCGAAATGTTTTCAAAGTGGCGTTCAGTTTGCAACCAAAGGCCTCCAATATCTGACGTCAAAAAAAAAAAAAAAAACCCACGTCACCCCGATCGCGTTCGTTACCCACAATGCATTGCACGGAGACTGCAGTGGGCGGCGTTTCGCGGGAGGCGACGTCGGCCAAGTCCGATTAGATACTTATTTACTGGGAAAGCGGGCGAGGGGAGATTATCAGAATTCTGGCTGGACGAGAGGCTAATGACTTTCTATCCGTCTCTAAGCGCTTAATTTACTTCCCCTTCGGAGACAGGCTAATGTGAAGGGGATTTCCCCCTTGGACGCTGGCGACTTCAAGGCAGGTATAAGAAGCCGTCTGGTGTAGGATGGGAGGGATTGAGGAGGCAGGCAGTCGGGGACGTCGGGGAGAGCTCCCTCAGGGGTGGGAGGGGGAGGGGTGCTGGCAGGGTGGTCGGGTGGCCCGAGAGGTCCTTATGGGGTAGTGGGGAGGGGGTGAGCAGGGGTGGGGTGGAGGCATGTGGTCGGTACGACGGTGAGGTTTATTGGCGGGGTGGGGATGGGGTAGTGGGGGTGGGGTGGGGTGGGGGACGGGGTGGGGTGGCGGCATAAGGTCGGTACGGCGGTGGGGTTTATTGCCCGGGCAATGATGTCAGGGTGTTAGGTCCGCGGCAGCAAAAAGCCCAAGTCATCATCAGATGTAGATTTCACCGCTGATTACGCTAAAGCTTCTGGTGGGGGAAGTGGGAGGGCGGAGGCTGGGCGGGCGTGGGGGGGGGGGGCGGATGTGGGATATGGGATGGAGAGCGGCATATGAAGATGGAGGGGAGATGGATGGATGGAGGGGTGTGTCGTGGGTGTGGTGGTGGGGGGAGGGGGGGGGGTCATCTGGTTGGTTGGTTGGTCTGTTGCCCCGCTCGGTTCAAGTCCACCCGTTGAGGAGTAAAGTCCCCAGCCCCGGGTACTTCTCAGGTCTCTAAGCCTTCAGCCCTCCCCCTCGCTGATCCCATATTGTGGGCAAAACGTCTGCTGGGCTAAAGCCGACAGACACCTGCAGCGATCGTGTGTGAGGAGGGGGGGGGGGGCGTCCGGCGGGCGGAGGGGGGGGGGGGGGTGGGGGGAGGGAGAGAAGGGGGTGCAGGGCGGTGGGTCTTGACTCGGGGCGCGGGGCGTGAGGGGGTGGTGAGGCGAAGCGCCGGCCGCACCAAAAGGTCTTAAGGCGGGATCCCGGCCGAGCCCCCATTCTCGCCAGGGGCCGCTGACACGGCATATTTATGTCACCCGCGGAAGGCTTACGTCTCATCCGTTCATCTCATCACTGTCCGGGTGGGGCCGCCCTAACCCCCAAGCTACCCCCTGTCACCCCAGCTACACCCCCACCTCTCACTCCCCCCCCCCCCGCCCCATAACCCGCCCCACCCAGACCTCTCACCCGCCACCCGCCCCCATCCCCACCTCTCACCCCGCACCACCTGCCCCACCCCCACCTCTCACCCCGCCCCCATTTCCCCCCAGCCTATCCAATCGCCGCCCCGCCCCGAGACACACATCATCCCCCCGGGGACTAGGCTGAGGGAATGTCACCAGGGCGGCGGCCCGGCGGGGACAGCCCAGGCGCCCCCAGGGCAGGAGAGTGCCCGCCCCAGGTCGCAGCTCTAATCCCTTAACGAGCGTGATCTTGTTTGCCTCCACGCTCCCATCTCGGCTTTTTCCATTCCTCACTTTTTTCCGTCGACTTGGTACGACGCAGCTTACCGCGATCTCTGGACGTTAAGTGACAGCATCTCACATCCCTCCCCCACCCCCAACCTCAGCATTCTGCCTCCACCGCCCCCCCCCCCTCCCCTAACTCGTTCTCCACCCACCACCGCCCCCCCTCCCCCACTTATGTAAGACGCCATAAGACTTGATGGAGTTGCTCCATCAACACAACTTTTCGGCGTCAACACCATGAGGTGATGGTAAGGTAAGGGCGGAGCCACACTTGGTACTGAGAGATGCAAGGGCGGAGCTACAATTGGTACACTCAGACAGGTAAGGGCGGAGCCATACTTGGTACTGAGAGATGCAAGGGCGGAGCTACAATTGGTACAGACAGGTAAGGGCGGAGCTACACTGGGTACAGACAGGTAAGGGCGGAGCTACACTTGGTACTGACAGACGTAAGGGCGGAGCTACACTTGGTACTGACCGACGTAAGGGCGGAGCTACACTTGGTACTGACAGACGTAAGGGAGGAGCTACACTTGGTACAGGCAAGTGAGGGCGGAGCTACACTTGGTACAGACAAGTGAGGGCGGAGCTACACTTGGTACAGACAGGTAAGGGCGGAGCTAAACTTGGTACTGACAGACGTAAGGGCGGAGCTACACTTGGTACAGACAGGTAAGGGCGGAGCTACACTTGGTACACACAGGTAAGGGCGGAGCTACACTTGGTACAGACAAGTAAGGGCGGAGCTACACTTGGTACAGACAGGTAAGGGCGGAGCTACACTTGGTACACACAGGTAAGGGTGGAGCTTCACTTGGTACAGACAAGTATGGGCGGAGCTACACTTGGTACAGACAGGTAAGGGCGGAGCTACACTTGGTACAGACAAGTAAGGGCGGAGCTACACTTGGTACAGACAGATAAGGGCGAAGCTAAACTTGGTACAGACAAGTAAGGGGCGAAGCTAAACTTGGTACAGACAAGTAAGGGGCGAAGCTACACTTGGTACTGACAGGTAAGGGCGGAGCTACACTTGGTACAGACAGGTAAGGGCAGAGCTACACTTGGCCCTGACAGACAAGTAAGGGCGGAGCTACACTTGGTACAGACAGGTAAGGGCGGATCTACACTTGGTACACACAGGTAAGGGCGGAGCTACACTTGGTACAGAGAAGTCAGGGCGGATCTACACTTGGTACAGACAGCTAAGGGCGGAGCTACACTTGGTACAGACAGGTAAGGGCGGAGCTGCACTTGGTACAGACAGGTAAGGGCGGATCTACACTTGGTACACACAGGTAAGGGCGGAGCTAAACTTGGTACAGACAGGTAAGGGCGGATCTACACTTGGTACACACAGGAAAGGGCGGAGCTACACTTGGTACAGAGAAGTCAGGGCGGATCTACACTTGGTACAGACAGCTAAGGGCGGAGCTACACTTGGTACAGACAGGTAAGGGCGGAGCTACACTTGGTACAGACAGGTAAGGGCGGATCTACACTTGGTACACACAGGTAAGGGCGGAGCTACACTTGGTACAGACAGGTAAGGGCGGAGCTACACTTGGTACTGAGAGGTAAGGTCCTAGTTACATTTGGTACAGACAGGTAAGGGCGGAGCTACACTTGGTACAGACAGGTAAGGGCGGAGCTACACTTGGTACAGACAGGTAAGGGCGGAGCTACACTTAGTACAGACAGGTAAGGGCGGAGCTACACTTTGTACTGACAGAGGTAAGAGCGCTGAGCTATAATAAACGAGATTGGCCAAAAAATTGGTCAATATTATTGATCCGGTTGACACTCACCTTTTCTGGTCTGCACACAGGCAGCTGGTAATAGTGGTAGGTTTCATGTGGGTTGAAGTAGGGACCAACTTTGTTGACATATACTATCACCTACAAGATACAAGTCGGCAAAACTAAATATCAAATATGTATTACATGTTAAACGCTATGGTGACCATTCGGAAATATCACACTTGGAATCTTACACCTGAGGCAGATCAGTCCACATTGTTGGCCCAACAAATTTCTTGCTACAAATGTCTCAAATACATTAATCCAACATCCACCATTTCCTTGGTTTTTCCCGCCTGTACTGTAATTCACAAGTCTATATTATAAAGAAATTATACATATTGACAGTAGTATGGTTCAACTAATAATAATAGAAAGAGCATTAATGGTACAAAATGTGCCTGCATGTAGGACAATTCGTGTCGTCACCCCTCCCCCACCAGGTCATGTGTTGTATGTAGTTGCTGTAAATAGGTCTCATACCTCCCTATCACACCAAGTTACTTAGCCTAGTTGGATACACTGGGCAGGTGTTTTCTTATGGTTACAAAATTAAGGTGAACTGAGGCTCAGATTGAAAGCATCCTACTTGGAAATATCATGATTATGATTACTGGTGCAAGAAATATGAATTTAATTGATTATATTGCATGTAATCATGATTACAGCATGTTGTGAATTCTGGGTCTTAGTCAGGCAATAGTTAATTGTTAAATATACAAAATTATGTAGATTGATTTTTTTTATGCACTCTTAATAATTCATCAAATATTGTCCAAATAGGTTTGTGAGGTTGGAGGCATATCCCATAAGATCATGATAACAGAGATGTACACTTCCACTTGTCTATGGTGACCACATTTGACACCAAGCAACCAGTATTGCAAAAGCTGGTTGCCTGACTGTCGATTGAACACGGAAAGACATGGCTGGATCAGTGACACTTATGGCCAGGTGCAAATAAGAACTCAAAATTTAAGCAGATACTTGAAATGCTTACAATATATATGCTAATGGTACTTGTCATATTATTACATGTGTCCATGATCATGGAAGCTACATCGAAAATTTCAGGTGATTTGGATGTCTGGCTGCAGAGTAATGACCTTGCTGAAAAGGCTATTTTCAGAGCTATTTGGCTGACATCTGATGGCTTTCTTTAATTTGAGAACAAAAATGTTGCATTGAACTGTGAAATAGTATCAACATTTTCTTTGGTTGTATAAGGGTAGTATATAGCTAAACATTTATTACAAAATGAAATGTGGAATAGCAAAAATGACTCCAAAATATGTAATTTTCTGCAATGTTATTTTGAAGCAAAACTGCAATTTTATAAGCATTGGGTTCTTGAGAAGACAGATCCTTCAACTTGTACAGAACTTATTAGAAAACATTATCATAATATTAGTTTGTAACCTCCGTGCTTATTTTTTTTTTAACCTTACTTATACATGTCACACATCTAGGGTGTCTCCTTTTGCATGGCTTCCTTTGTCCCAACAGTAACAGTGGTAATCACTAATCTTTAATTGTTTACTAGCACGCACAACACAGTTAATCTAATTTATGTATTCCTGTAATTATTAGCCTCGACCCATATACAGATTGGTCCTTTAAGGCTTTTCCTAATAGACCAATCCAGGCTAAGACACTAAGCCCCACCCACGCTTGAGTCTTTTTCTCTTACTTGTGAGTATAACATTGACAATCATAGCTGATGGTAGATATTGTGAGAAGGACTCATCTCTAAAAACTGACAACAAAGCGGCATGCTGCTTTGTTTGACGATTTGTTTGTTCGACATAACGCATGTGGAAGACCTATTTTCACCACATGATTGGATAAAAGCAACAGTGATGCCAGTGAATCATTGACAGCCTGGATCTGTCTATTCTCCAAATATGTTTGTCTTAGGGGTCCAGTTTACACAATGTCCCAACAGAAATGGTTTGGTCCCAACAGTAACGGTAATGAATATCCGACAGCAGAACATACATATTATCAAAAAAATGGGTTATAAATCTCATAATTGGAGATGAATGTAGTAGATCTACCATGTAATGTGAACATGAATAAAAATGTGTTTGTAGTTGAAATTTTATATTCACCATTTTGGCGAGTGTCCAGGAGGTTCTTATCGCCAAATCCCGAATTTTCTCGCCAAATGGCTATTGGCGAATGCTAACGCGAGCCCAGATGGAGGAATGATTATGAACAATACTAACTATTTCCAGCTAAATATTCCATAATGAATTAAATTCACACTTGTTGAACATGTTTAATAAGTCTTTTAGCAATGTTTAATAACTGCAGTACTCCTAATGTCTGATGTATTTACATTAATGTTTAAATTATGGTTCATTTTGATGCATATATGCTTACTGTGCTCAGAATAAAATCAATTGAGAACAATTTTTATGTGAAGGGAACATTTACCATTACTGTTAGGACAATATTATGGGATCATTGAGCATATTTTAATTTTTTATGTCTACCTTGCAAATCTACATCTATACACAATTTCGAGCAACAAATGTCCAATTTGACAATATATTGTGTGGAACATATGGCAAAAAACATTTTTAGTTCTCATCATAGACCATTTGCAATTTTGCTGGCAAAATTGTTGAAATTTACCCCTAAACAAATATTTGTGATAACACATACACCATTTTAGCAAGCAGAAATACTAAATAATTATATACTTTATGTTTTGAAAGGATTATTTACCCTTAATGATATTGTTTTGTCTTGATTCAGTCATGTACAGACAGTACAATATCATTTCATTTTGGCTGTATTTTCAATAAGGAAATCTAAAATTTCAGAAAAAATGGTCTACATTGACCATCGATTTATTAAATGTAACAATATTCATTCAGAATCCAGAATAAACAATAAATTTCATGTTGTATTAAATTGATTTTTCAGCAAAACGTCTTTTTTTGCACCTAGCCTTATTCTTGTGGCATAAGTCTCCCTGAGAAAATGTTTGCTATAGGTTAGCTCATACAAATACTTGAGGCTGTAGTGCAATAACCAGTTTGCAATTTATATATACAAAGTGTCAGGGTTGCAAATTTGTTTATAACATTGCCAGACAGCTGGGCTGAAAGTTACAGTTTTGTCCAAAAGTCAGCAGTCCTGTTATCCAACAAAATATATCAGGATTTTGGTATCAGATACAGTTTCAAATGTGTCTGATTTGTGATTGGCACAAAGAAATGTATATCTTGATCCCTGTGATTTCATTTGATGGATGAGCCTCTGCTACCTGTATTTATTAACACTAATGAACCTAAAACTACCGTAAACTGCCTATTTGAAGCTGCATACATATTAGAAGCTGCACCCCAACTTTTGCCTCAAAACCGGGTTGGCAGGCACCCAGAATCATATCCGGAAAATTACATATTATAAGCCACACCGGACTTTGGTCTCTCGCCCCCCCCCCCTTCCCTGCTGTATCCCTGTCCCACCAATGCAACTAATTAATTGTTTATACAAGCAGTACTAACAACTACTTATGTTGACTACTAACAACATTCACCTCTCCCTCTCGGATCGCACCTCTTTTCAGGTGTCACACCAGTGGCTCGCTCTCTTGGTTCTTACTGCATGTTTATGAATCACCGTCATATCTACCCAATATCAAGTTTCTGTCTGGCACAATTAACTTATTGCATTTGGTGCGAGGCCGGCCGCAGCCGTATCAATTTCTCCCGACTTGTTATTTTATTATTTTGGCAACACCTGTAATTTTCATATCCCCTCCCCCCGACTTGTCTCTCAACGCCCACTTTAAATCGGCAAAAGACGCTATTTGCGACTCAAACCCGGAAAGTGGAACCTACAACTTCTAATATAAGCCACAGCTTCAAATAGACAGTTTACGGTACCAGACATTTGTATAATTTTGAATGTAAACAATTATAGTTTGGGCTTTTTTCTTAATTATTCTTATGTTATGAAAATAGCCAATTTATATATCTGAAATATGACATAACTTAAGATGAAACATTATGATAGTCCATAATATTAGCTATATCCATAATTCCCCTGACAGATAAAGGATATACTAAAGGCATTGATAAATACAACAATTATACAGTGGTCTCTGCATTATGACACTTTTCGCTGTGCATGGACCACTTTTACATGTTAAAGCCCCTCTATTATATCCTTTATTATTATTCCCTCACTAATGCGACTTACAACTGACATGTTGGCTCATTGTACAGCTGGCCCACATAATTTAATCCTTTGTTAACACGCTACATGGTGTCACAGCGTAGCAGTCACCCTGATGGGCTTTAAACAAACAATACATTGCCATATAATCTGACTGGTGGTTAAGGAGCAGATGTCTAAGTGCGCATCATTGTTATTCACACCTTTGGTATACATTCGATATAAGTAGGGCTGTCTTAGTATTTAAGTCAACACATGCACACAATGGCCAGAGAATTCAAGTGAAAAGTTTTAACTTTGGAGCAGCATGTCAATGCTATTCAACGGTACAGAGCTGGAGCAACCATAATAAGCATAGCAGCTTTGTTTGACAGCATGCTGATGCTATCATAGATAAGTGGGAAAAGTGCCATTTGAGTACGTGACTATACTTAAACGAAAACTGTCTATCTCTGGGCATCCCTCTATTGTACAACTCCCTCGGTTACAGTCTTTTCTGAAAGCGTATAATGCAGGGACCACTGTACATGTATTCATATATTATTGAAATCTGCCTGTAAAATAGCGAAACACCCTATTGTTCTGGCTGTGTCTCAAATTGCAATGTCCCTGCATTGAAATATATCGATAGAATAAGTCTATAACCGATAATATATGTCAATATCAGTTAATCAGCAGTGAGAACCAGTAAAATAGAGCTATATCAACAGTAGCTAGTCACTGTATATTTATTTACTGCCTAATATACATGAAGGTTTTTCCTGATCATGCTGATTGTAAAATAGGGCTGAGGGTAAATCACTGATGTACTTCCGATCTGCCAATCCCCTTCCGATCTAAAGTTTACAGTAGGATGATGTTAAAAAGAATGGTTTTTATGGATAGAGTACATGTTGACATGACTTGAGGTCATGCATGCGGCGAGATTTGAGCAGTGTCATGGCGGCAGGATCAGTACAAAAATGCCTGGCTATTTGTAAAAAGGCTCTAATATTCATTTTGGATACACAAGATCATCCTGAAAAGGGAGTCTGATAACAATTAACATGCACACTATCCATATAAAACACTCTTTTTAATATTGCCCCACCATAAACTGTGGATCGAAAGAAGATTGGAAGTACATCGGGCATTTACCCTCATCCATAAAATAGTGGCGCTGTACATCAGAAGGTAGCCTGAACAGACGTTAAGTCGCTGACATGTTGATAGGGCGACGAAATAACGTCTGAACATGACCCATACACAGCCCTGTGCACCAGAGTATTTGTCCTTAATTACTGCAAAATCATACCTGTGGGATGTAATCCGAGATACCCAAGCGATTCTACCACTCACAATGTAACTTGGGGACGCAATAAAACATGTCTAAAAGTGACAGCTGGAGCCCATTTCGCACTTTCATTTCTGTATTTTTCGCTGCACTTAACTTCGCTGCACACGACGCCATGACAGAGACAACTGCGCTCGCTTGGCGGCGCTGATTTGATGCTGGAGGTAAGACCGTTAGAGCCAGTGAGTACGCTCATAAATATGGCCGCGATGGACACTGTGGGACTACTTCTCCAACAACTTTCAAGTGTTTTGCGGCTCCCATATAAACACAACGAGGAGCAAATAGAAGCAATTCGTCGGCTTTATTTGGGAGAAGACGTACTTTGTGTCCTGCCAACAGGGCATGGTAAAAGTGACATCTATGTCCTTCCCCCTCTGCTGAAAACAAAGCCAGTGGCGAGGTAGTATTTTCAGTTTCCTTCAGGAGCAAGGTCATGTATGTTTGCTGTACATCTACAGATTAATGATATGCAAGTCAGTTATTTCGTGAATGTTATTTGTTGATGAATGTCGCAAGTTTAAAATTATCCGTGGAATCATTTTCTAAATAATTGACAATTGCATCTCTCTATATTAAGCCATATGACATATGACGAAACATATTAATCAATTTTACCCACAATAAGGACCATCGGATATTGCGTTAATGTATGCCATAAGGCTACAATAATTATGCTTCAATGATACGCATAAGAAGATACTTTGCGTGCACAGCGCACTGGGCGAAATATATAAAGGCCATAGGATATTTCTGAGAGAAGGGCGGGTGTTTATTACACAAACAGAATATGTGGTTACTTAACAAAATTTGTCAAGCGGCGTTTTGGGGGTTTGGGGGTGGATCATATATATCATTTGCAATGATGTAATTGTGCCATGATTCTGGTTCGTGGGTCAGCCTCTCATTCGAAAAATGTCACAAGTTTATACCAACATGTGCACTCTCTCCCTTGCCCCCCGCTCCCCGGCCCTACATGACTCAAATGTGTCCTCCACACACCCATAAAAGCCATCTAGTACTCAACTCATTTCTACTCTCACGTACGACATCCCCTGAGCTTATTGATCTTACGGCTATTGTACACTTCTTCGCTTAGTAGTTCTCATGCTTATGTCGGATCTTGACAAATACAACTGCTTTTATGTCTGGCTCAATCCGGATCATTGCAAAAATTAGGTAAACATCGTGCAAAGGCATTATGAAAGGAAACCATAATGTAGCGTTACAATAATATCATATTTATAATTATATTAATAATAATAACAGCAGGGGTCACCATGCAAATGTCCTTATTAAATTATAATCACTTTGAAACTCTACGTTCACTTCTTTTTTTCCGGAAAAGTTCGCAACAAACAACACAAGTCTCTTCAGCCATCACGCCACCCGCTTACTGAACTCGTCACAGCAAAGTGATTTGAGCATATAAAGCCGTGTGGATCTTGTGTTACCTCTAGTGGCGCGGTGCATCATGGGTATCAGCATGGCGGCCCACCCTCGAAGTCAAAGTGTTTTCGAAAACAGTGAAAACTAAATAGGAAACCGTGCAGTCCCTTTCTATGATATGACCGTTTTATTGCGTCCCCAAGTTACATTGTGAGAGGTAGAATCGATGGGGTATCTCGGATTACATCCCACAGGTACGATTCTGCAGTAATTAAGGACAAATACTCTGGTGCACAGGGCTGTGTATGGGTCATGTTCAGACGTTATTTCGTCGCCCTATCAACATGTCAGCGACTTAACGTCTGTTCAGACTAATCAGAAGGGCACTTGGTTGGGAAAAGACAGATCTATATCTTATAAATTGTCCAAAAAAATTCTATACCATTGAGACATTGTGAAAAGTTATTTTATCTTCTACCTATCATTATACTCAAATTCATCAATGCTGTTCACACTCCTTTTAGCCGATATCTTCGTGAATATTAGAGTAATCACCGAGATATTTTCTGACTGGTAGCACTGAACTAAGACCCAACAGATTTAGACTTACTTTCCTCTCTTTGCGAATTATTTTTTCTGGGTTATCCAAAGAAATATTCCATATGATGAAGCTCCATTGACCACAAACGTCAGCCATTTAACAAACTAAAATAAGGAGCATACTCGAAGCGTTACCTGGCAATGGTTGCCATTGGATGCAATTGAGACAATGGATACAGTACAGGTCATAACAAGTACCTGCTCCTCCTTTTAGCTTATTAAGAGGCAGACGTTTGTAGTCAATGGAGGTCACAGCTTACTATCAAATTTCGAATGAACTTAGTCTTAGATTTGTTTATAAATTACAAAGTTTATGCATTAAGGCTGAAATCTAAAGATACCAGATTCCCAAATATAATGCATTGATCCACATACTGTCAACTGCAAAGGAACTAAAGCAGTAAAGGCTCCTTTACATAGCCTTTACGACTGGCAATATACATCTGTACATTACAGATAAAGATCTGATACTATAATCAACAGGTCGTGGGTTTGAACCCTGGCACCTCCCTAGCTCCTTTGTTAAGCTGAGCTGCAGATCAACAGGTCGTGAGTTTGAACCCTGGCACCTCCCTAGCTCCTTTGGTAAGCTGAGCTATAGGCCTAACCAGTCATTGCACTTAAACTAAAAATGCACGGCAGCGGAAGTGTCAATAAATGGCAACGTCAGCCCCGCCTTCTTTTAATTTTTTGTCATTTCAACGACACGCATCTTCATCTTTCTTATATAACATATCAAACTTGCTATGCTCTTTTTATAAAACGCAATTACCTCGCTGTTGTCTTCATATTTCGTGGCAAATACGGTACAAATCAGTGCCAACGCGACAAGCAACCACATCGTCGCCATGTTGTCACAGATCCCACTGAAGTCTCGTTCGTTTGCACCGGGACCAGCCAGAGACCAGCGGGAACACATTAAATAAAATCACTCAATATGCCCCGTTATCATAAATTTCACCTTTAATTTCTTTCATCTTTGCATATTGTGCGACGAGGGCAGAAAAACAACGTAAAATTAAGACCTATGTTAGGTGCAATATCTCGCGTGAACGTGAGTTGGGCACTATTTTATTTACGTTCACATGTTGTGTATCCATCCGCCACAACTCTAAATATATGGAAAACTTATATTTTAATAAGTTTCTGGGAAAGCTTAGTGGCATTGAATTAAAACATAATAATAATGCGATACATTTCGATCCCATTTTCGCAATATGGTTTATAAATAAGGGAACTGCATTTATGGCGCATTGCGCCCGGTGTATGGTGATGTGGTTAGATAATCCACAGCAGACAAGAAGATTATTTCGCCAATTTCGTCCATGTTATCATGTTAAACATTCCTGTTTTTATCAATTTAGGTGCAAATTAAGCACGTTTCTTCTTCAAGTTTTATAAACATGCTCCCCCGTTGGCAGCGGCATATCTTCTTAGCTTCTGTCGGCCACGGTAACAGGTGTCTTTTTTTTCTGTTGACAACTGGCGGTGTCGCTAGACACTGACTTGTCTTAGAACACTGGAAATGAACGTGATGAACAGAATGACATTAGATCTACAAACCTGACCTTATTCCAGTCAGCAGTGAAATTTGTGGCTTATTAAATGCCATATGCGCCTTGTAATATTTGGTCTCATCATTTAGATGTCATGATAAATAATCATGGATGAGGATACTTTTTGATGACCTGTCAAAGGCAAATGAATCCCAGTACTTTCGACTTTGCCTGCTCTACCAATAGAGGCAGATATATCTTCATTGTATAAGTGACTTTCACACAATGGAAACATTTGCAAGTGCCTGGGCTACTGTGAATACTCAAGCAAGGGCAACAGGGACTGGTGGTCCTGAAGCCATTTCAACATGTCAGGTGAGAATAATTAATGTCTCCCCTATGGCAGGTATTAATTAATTATAACTAGGGGATTATATAATATATTTATTCTATACTCAGTACTTAACATATCTGCAGTGTCATAAAATATTTTAATTTAACAGTTGTAAGCTTAACAGAAAGAATTTTTACCTGATGCTAAATTTAATTTTAAATATTTAATGAATATTCTGGAATAGCGTGTGAAGTAACTAGTTTTATCTCTGGCTGCTGCTACATTCTACGTTGGTCTATGTTACATATATATATATTGTACAACCTGTTGTGCACCCCTCCCTATTACCTCACTGACCCCAAACTGGTAGAGGCCAATAAGTAACACAATTGAGTAAATCTCCTGAACTGACTGGCAGTATGTGACACTAGCTCTCTCAATAGCAAAACACACTCTTGAGACCTATTTAATTGTGTCAAGCCTCTTTCCCCAATTTTTCCTAACATCTCCCAAATACATATTATCAAGTCAGTTCTCCTCAATTCTTCCCTGGCATCTCAACAAACTTGCAACGCTGGTCAGAGTGACCAAGTAGGATAAGCCAAGCTCATTAGATTTGTTGGCTACAGCAAATATTCTTGTCTATTCTCATTTCCAAAGCTGCTAATAATTTGCTTCTGACCTGATGATGGATAGTTGGTTGGTTGTATGTTCAAGAGGCTATGGCATCAATGAGAAAAGAAGAAAGAGTACAGGGTAACCCCCTACTCTTTGCAAAGAAGGTCATGGGATCTTTATCCTGCGACTACACAGACATAACCACAGTGGGGCTCAAATGACACAATAAATAACAACATCGTGTTCAGCCATATTTTTTCGAAAAATCAGTGCACTTCATGTGGGAAAGTGACTTTCTTGTATATGATGTCATTATAATGGGCCATGGCTGTTTGTTTTGTTCTTTCCCTTTCTGAATATATTTCATACAGCATAACCCTGATTGTGACCCAGTAGTCATTGTGTCCTGTACCATGACTTGATGTCACACTGTGGCCCAGTGCTCAGTGTGTTCTATATCTTGACTCGATGTCACACTGTGACCCAGTGGTCAGTGTGTTCTGCACCTTGACTTGATGTCACACTGTGACCCAGTGGTCAGTGTGTTCTGCACCTTGACTTGATGTGACACTGTGACCCAGTGGTCAGTGTGTTCTGTACCCTGACTTGATGTCACACTGTGACCTAGTGGTCAGTGTGTTCTGCACCTTGACTTGATGTCACACTATGGCCCAGTGGTCAGTGTGTTCTGTACCTTGACTCGATGTTACACTGTGACCCAGTGGTCAGTGTGTTCTGTACCTTGACTTGATGTCACACTGTGACCTAATGGTCAGTGTGTTCTGTACCTTGAGTCGATGTCACACTGTGATCCAGTGGTCAATGTGTTCTGTAACTTGACTTGATGTCACACTGTGACCCAGTGGTCAGTGTGTTCTGTACCTTGACTTGATGTCACACTGACCCAGTGGTCAGTGTGTTCTGTACCTTGACTCGATGTCACACTGTGAGCCAGTGGTCAGTGTGTTCTGTACCTTGATTTGATGTCACACTGTGACCCAGTGGTCAGTGTGTTCTGCACCTTGACTTGATGTCACACTGTGACCCAGTGGTCAGTGTGTTCTGTACCTTGACTTGATGTGACTCAGTGGTCAGTGTGTTCTGTACCTTGACTCGATGTCACAGTGTGACCCAGTGGTCAGTGTGTTCTGTACCTTGACTCGATGTCACACTGTGACCCAGTGGTCAGTGTGTTCTGTACCTTGACTCGACGTCACACTGTGACCCAGTGGTCAGTGTGATCTGTACCATGACTCGATGTCACAGTGTGACCCAGTCGTCAGTGTGTTCTGTACCTTGACTCGATGTCACACTGTGACCCAGTGGTCAGTGTGTTCTGTACCTTGACTTAATGTCACAGTGTGACCCAGTGGTCAGTGTGTTCTGTACCCTGACTCGATGTCACACTGTGACCCAGTGGTCAGTGTGTTCTGTACCTTGACTTGATGTCACACTGTGACCCAGTGGTCAGTGTGTTCTGTACCTTGACTTGATATGACACTGTGACCCAGTGGTCAGTGTGTTCTGTACCTTGACTCGATGTCACACTGTGACCCAGTGGTCAGTGTGTTCTGCACCTTGACTCGATGTCACAGTGTGACCCAGTCGTCAGTGTGTTCTGTACCTTGACTCGATGTCACAGTGTGACCCAGTGGTCAGTGTGTTTTGTATCTTGACTCGATGTCACACTGTGGCCCAGTGGTCAGTGTGTTCTGTACCTTGACTCCGTGTCACACTGTGACCCAGTGGTCAGTGTGTTCTGTACCGTGACTCGATGTCACACTGTGACCCAGTTGTCAGTGTGTTCTGTACCCTGACTCGATGTCACACTGTGACCCAGTGGTCAGTGTGTTCTGTACCTTGACTTGATGTGACACTGTGACCCAGTGGTCAGTGTGTTCTGTACCCTGATGTCGATGTCACACTGTGACCCAGTGGTCAGTGTGTTCTGCACCTTGACTTGATGTCACACTGTGACCCAGTGGTCAGTGTGTTCTGCACCTTGACTTGATGTCACACTATGGCCCAGTGGTCAGTGTGTTCTGTACCTTGACTCGATGTCACACTGTGACCCAGTGGTCAGTGTGTTCTGTACCTTGACTCGATGTCACACTGTGACCTAATGGTCAGTGTGTTCTGTACCTTGAGTCGATGTCACACTGTGACCCAGTGGTCAGTGTGTTCTGTACCTTGACTTGATGTGACACTGTGACCCAGTGGTCAGTGTGTTCTGTACCCTGATGTCGATGTCACACTGTGACCCAGTGGTCAGTGTGTTCTGCACCTTGACTTGATGTCACACTGTGACCCAGTGGTCAGTGTGTTCTGCACCTTGACTTGATGTCACACTATGGCCCAGTGGTCAGTGTGTTCTGTACCCTGATGTCGATGTCACACTGTGACCCAGTGGTCAGTGTGTTCTGTACCTTGACTTGATGTCACACTATGGCCCAGTGGTCAGTGTGTTCTGTACCCTGACTCGATGTCACACTGTGACCCAGTGGTCAGTGTGTTCTGTACCTTGACTTGATGTGACACTGTGACCCAGTGGTCAGTGTGTTCTGTACCCTGATGTCGATGTCACACTGTGACCCAGTGGTCAGTGTGTTCTGCACCTTGACTTGATGTCACACTGTGACCCAGTGGTCAGTGTGTTCTGCACCTTGACTTGATGTCACACTATGGCCCAGTGGTCAGTGTGTTCTGTACCTTGACTCGATGTCACACTGTGACCCAGTGGTCAGTGTGTTCTGTACCTTGACTCGATGTCACACTGTGACCTAATGGTCAGTGTGTTCTGTACCTTGAGTCGATGTCACACTGTGATCCAGTGGTCAATGTGTTCTGTAACTTGACTTGATGTCACACTGTGACCCAGTGGTCAGTGTGTTCTGTACCTTGACTTGATGTCACACTGACCCAGTGGTCAGTGTGTTCTGTACCTTGACTCGATGTCACACTGTGAGCCAGTGGTCAGTGTGTTCTGTACCTTGATTTGATGTCACACTGTGACCCAGTGGTCAGTTTGTTCTGCACCTTGACTTGATGTCACACTGTGACCCAGTGGTCAGTGTGTTCTGTACCTTGACTTGATGTGACTCAGTGGTCAGTGTGTTCTGTACCTTGACTCGATGTCACAGTGTGACCCAGTGGTCAGTGTGTTCTGTACCTTGACTCGATGTCACACTGTGACCCAGTGGTCAGTGTGTTCTGTACCTTGACTCGATGTCACACTGTGACCCAGTGGTCAGTGTGATCTGTACCATGACTCGATGTCACAGTGTGACCCAGTCGTCAGTGTGTTCTGTACCTTGACTCGATGTCACACTGTGACCCAGTGGTCAGTGTGTTCTGTACCTTGACTTAATGTCACAGTGTGACCCAGTGGTCAGTGTGTTCTGTACCCTGACTCGATGTCACACTGTGACCCAGTGGTCAGTGTGTTCTGTACCTTGACTTGATGTCACACTGTGACCCAGTGGTCAGTGTGTTCTGTACCTTGACTTGATATGACACTGTGACCCAGTGGTCAGTGTGTTCTGTACCTTGACTCGATGTCACACTGTGACCCAGTGGTCAGTGTGTTCTGCACCTTGACTCGATGTCACAGTGTGACCCAGTCGTCAGTGTGTTCTGTACCTTGACTCGATGTCACAGTGTGACCCAGTGGTCAGTGTGTTTTGTATCTTGACTCGATGTCACACTGTGGCCCAGTGGTCAGTGTGTTCTGTACCTTGACTCCGTGTCACACTGTGACCCAGTGGTCAGTGTGTTCTGTACCGTGACTCGATGTCACACTGTGACCCAGTGGTCAGTGTGTTCTGTACCCTGACTCGATGTCACACTGTGACCCAGTGGTCAGTGTGTTCTGTACCTTGACTTGATGTGACACTGTGACCCAGTGGTCAGTGTGTTCTGTACCCTGATGTCGATGTCACACTGTGACCCAGTGGTCAGTGTGTTCTGCACCTTGACTTGATGTGACACTGTGACCCAGTGGTCAGTGTGTTCTGTACCCTGACTCGATGTCACACTGTGACCCAGTGGTCAGTGTGTTCTGTACCTTGACTCGATGTCACACTGTGACCCAGTGGTCAGTGTGTTCTGTACATTGACTCGATGTCACACTGTGACCCAGTGGTCAGTGTGTTCTGTACCTTGACTTAATATCACAGTGTGACCCAGTGGTCAGTGTGTTCTGTACCCTGACTCGATGTCACACTGTGACCCAGTGGTCAGTGTGTTCTGTACCTTGACTCGATGTCACACTGTGACCCAGTGGTCAGTGTGTTCTGTACCTTGACTCGATGTCACACTGTGACCCAGTGGTCAGTGTGTTCTGTACCTTGACTTTATGTCACACTGTAACCCAGTGGTCAGTGTGTTCTGTACCTTGACTTAATGTCACAGTGTGACCCAGTGGTCAGTGTGTTCTGTACCCTGACTCGATGTCACACTGTGGACCAGTGGTCAGTGTGTTTTGTATCTTGACTCGATGTCACACTGTGACCCAGTGGTCAGTGTGTTCTGTACCTTGACTTGATGTCACACTGTGACCCAGTGGTCAGTGTGTTCTGTACCCTGACTCGATGTCACACTGTGACCCAGTGGTCAGTGTGTTCTGTACCATGACTCGATGTCACAGTGTGACCCAGTGGTCAGTGTGTTCTGTACCTTGACTCGATGTCACACTGTGACCCAGTGGTCAGTGTGTTCTGAACCTTGACTCGATGTCACACTGTGACCCAGTGGTCAGTGTGTTCTGTACCTTGACTTGATGTGACACTGTGACCCAGTGGTCAGTGTGTTCTGTACCTTGACTTGATGTCACACTGTGACCCAGTGGTCAGTGTGTTCTGTACCTTGACTCGATGTCACACTGTGACCCAGTGGTCAGTGTGTTCTGTACCTTGACTCGATGTCACTTTGTGACCCAGTGGTCAGTGTGTTCTGTACCTTGACTCGATGTCACACTGTGACCCAGTGGTCAGTGTGTTCTGTACCTTGACTCGATGTCACAGTGTGACCCAGTGGTCAGTGTGTTCTGTACCTTGACTCGATGTCACACTGTGACCCAGTGGTCAGTGTGTTCTGTACCTTGACTCGATGTCACACTGTGACCCAGTGGTCAGTGTGTTCTGCACCTTGACTCGATGTCACACTGTGACCCAGTGGTCAGTGTGTTCTGTACCTTGACTCGATGTCACACTGTGACCCAGTGGTCAGTGTGTTCTGTACATTGACTCGATGTCACACTGTGACCCAGTGGTCAGTGTGTTCTGTACCTTGACTTAATGTCACAGTGTGACCCAGTGGTCAGTGTGTTCTGTACCTTGACTCGATGTCACACAGTGACCCAGTGGTCAGTGTGTTCTGTACCCTGACTTGATGTTACGCTGAGACCCGGTGGTCAGTGTGTTCTGTACCCTGACTTGATGTTACACTGAGACCCGGTGGTCAGTGTGTTCTGTACCCTGACTTGATGTCACACTGCGACCCAGTGGTCAGTGTGTTTTGTACCTTGATTCGATGTCACACTGTGACCCAGTGGTCAGTGTGTTCTGTACCTTGACTCGATGTCACACTGTGACCCAGTGGTCAGTGTGTTCTGTAGCTTGACTTGATGTCACACTGTGACCCATTGGTCAGTGTGTTCTGTACCTTGACTTGATGTGACACTGTGACCCAGTGGTCAGTGTGTTCTGTACCTTGACTCGATGTCACACTGTGACCCAGTGTTCAGTGTGTTCTGTACCTTGACTCGATGTCACACTGTGACCCAGTGGTCAGTGTGTTCTGCACCTTGACTCGATGTCACACTGTGACCCAGTGGTCAGTGTGTTCTGTACCTTGACTCGATGTCACACTGTGACCCAGTGGTCAGTGTGTTCTGTACCTTGACTTAATGTCACAGTGTGACCCAGTGATCAGTGTGTTCTGTACCCTGACTCGATGTCACACTGTGACCCAGTGGTCAGTGTGTTCTGTACCTTGACTTGATGTCACACTGTGACCCAGTGGTCAGTGTGTTCTGTACCTTGACTTGATATGACACTGTGACCCAGTGGTCAGTGTGTTCTGCACCTTGACTCGATGTCACACTGTGACCCAGTGGTCAGTGTGTTCTGTACCTTGACTCGATGTCACACTGTGACCCAGTGGTCAGTGTGTTCTGTACCTTGACTCGATGTCTCACTGTGACCCAGTGGTCAGTGTGTTTTGTATCTTGACTCGATGTCACACTGTGGCCCAGTGGTCAGTGTGTTCTGTATCTTGACTCCATGTCACACTGTGACCCAGTGGTCAGTGTGTTCTGTACCTTGACTCGATGTCACACTGTGACCCAGTTGTCAGTGTGTTCTGTACCTTGACTTGATGTGACCCTGTGACCCAGTGGTCAGTGTGTTCTGTACCTTGACTTAATGTCACAGTGTGACCCAGTGGTCAGTGTGTTCTGTACCCTGACTCGATGTCACACTGTGACCCAGTGGTCAGTGTGTTCTGTCACTTGACTTGATGTGACACTGTGACCCAGTGGTCAGTGTGTTCTGTACCTTGACTTGATATGACACTGTGACCCAGTGGTCAGTGTGTTCTGTACCCTGACTCGATGTCACACTGTGACCCAGTGGTCAGTGTGTTCTGCACCTTGACTCGATGTGACACTGTGACCCAGTGGTCAGTGTGTTCTGTACCTTGACTCGATGTCACAGTGTGACCCAGTGGTCAGTGTGTTTTGTATCTTGACTCGATGTCACACTGTGGCCCAGTGGTCAGTGTGTTCTGTACCTTGACTCCATGTCACACTGTGACCCAGTGGTCAGTGTGTTCTGTACCGTGACTCGATGTCACACTGTGACCCAGTGGTCAGTGTGTTCTGTACCCTGACTCGATGTCACACTGTGACCCAGTGGTCAGTGTGTTCTGTACCTTGACTTGATGTGACACTGTGACCCAGTGGTCAGTGTGTTCTGTACCCTGATGTCGATGTCACACTGTGACCCAGTGGTCAGTGTGTTCTGCACCTTGACTTGATGTGACACTGTGACCCAGTGGTCAGTGTGTTCTGTACCCTGACTCGATGTCACACTGTGACCCAGTGGTCAGTGTGTTCTGTACCTTGACTCGATGTCACACTGTGACCCAGTGGTCAGTGTGTTCTGTACATTGACTCGATGTCACACTGTGACCCAGTGGTCAGTGTGTTCTGTACCTTGACTTAATATCACAGTGTGACCCAGTGGTCAGTGTGTTCTGTACCCTGACTCGATGTCACACTGTGACCCAGTGGTCAGTGTGTTCTGTACCTTGACTCGATGTCACACTGTGACCCAGTGGTCAGTGTGTTCTGTACCTTGACTCGATGTCACACTGTGACCCAGTGGTCAGTGTGTTCTGTACCTTGACTTTATGTCACACTGTAACCCAGTGGTCAGTGTGTTCTGTACCTTGACTTAATGTCACAGTGTGACCCAGTGGTCAGTGTGTTCTGTACCCTGACTCGATGTCACACTGTGGACCAGTGGTCAGTGTGTTTTGTATCTTGACTCGATGTCACACTGTGACCCAGTGGTCAGTGTGTTCTGTACCTTGACTTGATGTCACACTGTGACCCAGTGGTCAGTGTGTTCTGTACCCTGACTCGATGTCACACTGTGACCCAGTGGTCAGTGTGTTCTGTACCATGACTCGATGTCACAGTGTGACCCAGTGGTCAGTGTGTTCTGTACCTTGACTCGATGTCACACTGTGACCCAGTGGTCAGTGTGTTCTGAACCTTGACTCGATGTCACACTGTGACCCAGTGGTCAGTGTGTTCTGTACCTTGACTTGATGTGACACTGTGACCCAGTGGTCAGTGTGTTCTGTACCTTGACTTGATGTCACACTGTGACCCAGTGGTCAGTGTGTTCTGTACCTTGACTCGATGTCACACTGTGACCCAGTGGTCAGTGTGTTCTGTACCTTGACTCGATGTCACTTTGTGACCCAGTGGTCAGTGTGTTCTGTACCTTGACTCGATGTCACACTGTGACCCAGTGGTCAGTGTGTTCTGTACCTTGACTCGATGTCACAGTGTGACCCAGTGGTCAGTGTGTTCTGTACCTTGACTCGATGTCACACTGTGACCCAGTGGTCAGTGTGTTCTGTACCTTGACTCGATGTCACACTGTGACCCAGTGGTCAGTGTGTTCTGCACCTTGACTCGATGTCACACTGTGACCCAGTGGTCAGTGTGTTCTGTACCTTGACTCGATGTCACACTGTGACCCAGTGGTCAGTGTGTTCTGTACATTGACTCGATGTCACACTGTGACCCAGTGGTCAGTGTGTTCTGTACCTTGACTTAATGTCACAGTGTGACCCAGTGGTCAGTGTGTTCTGTACCTTGACTCGATGTCACACAGTGACCCAGTGGTCAGTGTGTTCTGTACCCTGACTTGATGTTACGCTGAGACCCGGTGGTCAGTGTGTTCTGTACCCTGACTTGATGTTACACTGAGACCCGGTGGTCAGTGTGTTCTGTACCCTGACTTGATGTCACACTGCGACCCAGTGGTCAGTGTGTTTTGTACCTTGATTCGATGTCACACTGTGACCCAGTGGTCAGTGTGTTCTGTACCTTGACTCGATGTCACACTGTGACCCAGTGGTCAGTGTGTTCTGTAGCTTGACTTGATGTCACACTGTGACCCATTGGTCAGTGTGTTCTGTACCTTGACTTGATGTGACACTGTGACCCAGTGGTCAGTGTGTTCTGTACCTTGACTCGATGTCACACTGTGACCCAGTGTTCAGTGTGTTCTGTACCTTGACTCGATGTCACACTGTGACCCAGTGGTCAGTGTGTTCTGCACCTTGACTCGATGTCACACTGTGACCCAGTGGTCAGTGTGTTCTGTACCTTGACTCGATGTCACACTGTGACCCAGTGGTCAGTGTGTTCTGTACCTTGACTTAATGTCACAGTGTGACCCAGTGATCAGTGTGTTCTGTACCCTGACTCGATGTCACACTGTGACCCAGTGGTCAGTGTGTTCTGTACCTTGACTTGATGTCACACTGTGACCCAGTGGTCAGTGTGTTCTGTACCTTGACTTGATATGACACTGTGACCCAGTGGTCAGTGTGTTCTGCACCTTGACTCGATGTCACACTGTGACCCAGTGGTCAGTGTGTTCTGTACCTTGACTCGATGTCACACTGTGACCCAGTGGTCAGTGTGTTCTGTACCTTGACTCGATGTCTCACTGTGACCCAGTGGTCAGTGTGTTTTGTATCTTGACTCGATGTCACACTGTGGCCCAGTGGTCAGTGTGTTCTGTATCTTGACTCCATGTCACACTGTGACCCAGTGGTCAGTGTGTTCTGTACCTTGACTCGATGTCACACTGTGACCCAGTTGTCAGTGTGTTCTGTACCTTGACTTGATGTGACCCTGTGACCCAGTGGTCAGTGTGTTCTGTACCTTGACTTAATGTCACAGTGTGACCCAGTGGTCAGTGTGTTCTGTACCCTGACTCGATGTCACACTGTGACCCAGTGGTCAGTGTGTTCTGTCACTTGACTTGATGTGACACTGTGACCCAGTGGTCAGTGTGTTCTGTACCTTGACTTGATATGACACTGTGACCCAGTGGTCAGTGTGTTCTGTACCCTGACTCGATGTCACACTGTGACCCAGTGGTCAGTGTGTTCTGCACCTTGACTCGATGTGACACTGTGACCCAGTGGTCAGTGTGTTCTGTACCTTGACTCGATGTCACAGTGTGACCCAGTGGTCAGTGTGTTTTGTATCTTGACTCGATGTCACACTGTGGCCCAGTGGTCAGTGTGTTCTGTACCTTGACTCCATGTCACACTGTGACCCAGTGGTCAGTGTGTTCTGTACCTTGACTCGATGTCACAGTGTGACCCAATGGTCAGTGTGTTCTGTACCTTGACTCGATGTCACACTGTGACCCAGTTGTCAGTGTGTTCTGTACCCTGACTCGATGTCACACTGTGACCCAGTGGTCAGTGTGTTCTGTACCTTGACTTGATGTCACACTGTGACCCAGTGGTCAGTGTGTTCTGTACCTTGACTTGATATGACACTGTGACCCAGTGGTCAGTGTGTTCTGTACCTTGACTCGATGTGACACTGTGACCCAGTGGTCAGTGTGTTCTGCACCTTGACTCGATGTCACACTGTGACCCAGTGGTCAGTGTGTTCTGTACCCTGACTTAATGTCACAGTGTGACCCAGTGGTCAGTGTGTTCTGTACCCTGACTCGATGTCACACTGTGACCCAGTGGTCAGTGTGTTCTGTACCCTGACTTGATGTGACACTGAGACCCGGTGGTCAGTGTGTTCTGTACCCTGACTTGATGTTACACTGAGACCCGGTGGTCAGTGTGTTCTGTACCCTGACTTGATGTCACACTGCGACCCAGTGGTCAGTGTGTTTTGTACCTTGAAACGATGTCACACTGTGACCCAATGGTCAGTGTGTTCTGTACCTTGACTCGATGTCACACTGTGACCCAGTGGTCAGTGTGTTCTGTAGCTAGACTTGATGTCAAACTGTGACCCATTGGTCTGTGTGTTCTGTACCTTGACTTGATGTGACACTGTGACCCAGTGGTCAGTGTGTTCTGTACCTTGACTCGATGTCACACTGTGACCCGGTGTTTAATGTGTTCTGTACCTTGACTCGATGTCACACTTTGACCCAGTTGTCAGTGTGTTCTGCACCTTGACTTGATGTGACACTGTGACCCAGTGATCAGTGTGTTCTGTACCTTGACTTGATGTGACACTGTGACCCAGTGGTCAGTGTGTTCTGTACCTTGACTCGATGTCACACTGTGACCCAGTGGTCAGTGTGTTCTGCACCTTGACTCGATGTCACACTGTGACCCAGTGGTCAGTGTGTTCTGTATCTTGACTCGATGTCACAGTGTGACCCAGTGGTCAGTGTGTTCTGTACCTTGACTCGATGTCACACTGTGACCCAGTGGTCAGTGTCTTCTGCACCTTGACTCGATGTCACACTGTGACCCAGTGGTCAGTGTGTTCTGTACCTTGACTCGATGTCACACTGTGACCCAGTGGTCAGTGTGTTCTGTACCTTGACTCGATGTCACACTGTGACCCAGTGGTCAGTGTGTTCTGTACCCTGACTCGATGTCACACTGTGAGCCAGTGGTCAGTGTGTTCTGTACCTTGACTCGATGTCATCCTGTGACCCAGTGGTCAATGTGTTCTGCACCTTGACTTGATGTGACACTGTGACCCAGTGGTCAGTGTGTTTTGCACCTTGACTCGATGTCACAATGTGACCCAGTGGTCAGTGTGTTCTGTACCTTGACTCGATGTCACACTGTGACCCAGTGGTCAATGTGTTCTGCACCTTGACTTGATGTGACACTGTGACCCAGTGGTCAGTGTGTTTTGCACCTTGACTCGATGTCACAATGTGACCCAGTGGTCAGTGTGTTCTGTACCTTGACTCGATGTCACACTGTGACCCAGTGGTCAGTGTGTTCTGTACCCTGACTCGATGTCACACTGTGACCCAGTGGTCAGTGTGTTCTGTACCTTGACTCGATGTCACACTGTGACCCAGTGGTCAGTGTGTTCTGTACCTTGACTTGATGTCACACTGTGACCCAGTGGTCAGTGTGTTCTGTACCTCGACTTGATGTCACACAGTGACCCAGTGGTCAGTGTGTTCTGTACCTTGACTCGATGTCACACTGTGACCCAGTGGTCAGTGTGTGCTGTACCCTGACTCGATGTCACACTGTGACCCAGTGGTCAGTGTGTTCTGTACCTTGACTTGATGTGACACTGTGACCCAGTGGTCAGTGTGTTCTGCACCTTGACTTGATGTGACACTGTGACCCAGTGGTCAGTGTGTTCTGTACCTTGACTCGATGTCACACTGTGACCCAGTGGTCAGTGTGTTCTGTAGCTTGACTTGATGTCACACTGTGACCCAGTGGTCAGTGTGTTCTGTACCTTGACTCGATGTGACACTGTGACCCAGTGGTCAGTGTGTTCTGTACCCTGACTCGATGTCACACTGTGACCCAGTGGTCATTGTGTTCTGTACCTTGACTCGATGTCACACTGTGACCCAGTGGTCAGTGTGTTCTGTACCTTGACTTGATGTGACACTGTGACCCAGTGATCAGTGTGTTCTGTACCTTGACTCGATGTCACAGTGTGACCCAGTGGTCAGTGTGTTCTGTACCTTGACTCGATGTCACACTGTGACCCAGTGGTCAGTGTATTCTGTACCTTGACTCGATGTCACACTGTGACCCAGTGGTCAGTGTGTTCTGTACCTTGACTCGATGTCACACTGTGACCCAGTGGTCAGTGTGTTCTGTACCTTGACTCGATGTCACACTGTGACCCAGTGGTCAGTGTGTTCTGTACCCTGACTTGATGTTACACTGAGACCCGGTGGTCAGTGTGTTCTGTACCCTGACTTGATGTCACACTGTGACCCAGTTGTCAGTGTGTTTTGTACCTTGACTTGGTGTCTCCTCACTGCCTGGGGGATAAAGGGTTTCCAGGTCACCTTGCGGCCTGGGGGGTTAAGGGTCTCCAGTTCAACTCGCGGTCTGATGGGTAAAGGGTCTCCAGGTCACCTTGCGGTCTGGGGGGTATATGGTCTCCAGGTCACCTCACGGTCTGGGGGGTAAAGGGTCTTCAGATCACCTTGCGGTCTGAGGGGTAAAGGGTCTCCAGGTCACCTTGCGGCCTGGGGGTAAAGGGTCTCCAGGTCACCTCGCGGCCTGGTGGGTAAATGACCTCCAGGTCACCTCGCGGTCTGAGGGGTAAAGGGTCTTCAGGTCACCTCGCGGCCTGGGGGGTAAAGGGTACCCACGTCACTTCACGGCCTGGGGGGTAAAGGGTCATCAGATCACCTCGCGCTGGGGGCGGTTAAGGGTCTCCAGTTCAACGCGCGGCCTGAGGGGTAAAGGATCTCCAGGTCACCTCGCGGCCTGGGGGGCAAAGGGTCTCCAGGTCACCTCGCGGTCTGAGTGGTAAAGGGTCTCCAGGTGACCTCACGGCCTCAGGGGTAAAGGGTCTTCAGATCACCTCGCGGTCTGGGGGTCAAGGGTCTCCAGTTCAACTCGCGGTCTGATGGGTAAAGGGTCTCGAGGTCACCTTGCGGTCTTGGGGGTAAAGGGTCTCCAGGTCACCTCACGGTCTGGGGGGTAAAAGGTCTCCATGTCACCTTGCGGTCTGGGGGTATAGGGTCTCCATATCACCTTGCGGCCTGGGGGTAAAGGGTATCCATGTCACCTCGCGACCTGCTGGTTAAATGACCTCCAGGTCACCTCGCGGTCTGGGGGCTAAAGGGTCTTTAGGTCACCTCACGGTCTGAGGGATAAAGGGTCTCCAGGTCACCTCACGGCCTGGGGGGTAAAGGGTCTTCAGGTCACCGCACGGCCTGGGGGGGGGGGGGGGGTAAAGGGTCTTCAGGTCACCTCGCGGCATGGGGGGTAACGGGTACCCAGGTCACTTCGCGGCCTGGGGGGTAAAGGGTCTTCAGGTCACCTCACGGCCTGGGGGCGGTTAAGGGTCTCCAGTTCAACTCGCGGTCTGATGGGTAAAGGGTCTCCAGGTCACCTTGCGGTCTGGGGGGTAAAGGGTCTCAAGGTCACCTTGCGGCCTGGGAGTAAAGGGTATCCATGTCACCTCGCGGCCTGTGGGGTAAATGGTCTTCAGGTCACCTCGCGGCCTGGGGGGTAAACGGTCTCCAGGACACCTCACGGCTTGGGGGGTAAAGGGTCTTCAGATCACCTCGCGCTGGGGGCGGTTAGGGGTCTCCAGTTCAACTCGCGGTCTGATGGGTAAACGGTCTCCAGGTCACCGTGCGGCCTTGGGGGTAAAGGGTTACCACGGCCTGTGGGGTAATGAGCCCCAAGGTCACCTCACGGTCTGGGAGGTAAAAGGTCACCCCACGGCCTTGGGGGTAAAGGACCGCCAGGTCACCTCACAGTTAGTGGGTAAAGGGTCTCTAGTTCACCTCGCGGCCTGGGGGGTAAAGGTCTCCAGGTCACGTCGCGGTCTGGGGGTAATGGTCTCCAGGTCACCTCGCGGTCTGGGGGGGTAAAGGTCTCCAGGTCACCTCGCGGTCTGGGGGGTAATGGTCTCCAGGTCACCTCACGGCCTGGGGGGTTAAAGGTCTCCAGGTCACCTTGTGGTCTGAGGGTAAAGGGTCTCTCGGTCACCTCGCGGCCTGGGGGGTAAAGGGTCTCCAGGTCACCTCGCGGTCCTGGGGGGGTAAAGGGTCTCCAGGTCACCTCGCGGTCCTGGGGGGTAAAGAATCTCCAGGTCACCTCGCTGTTCGAGGGGTAAAGGGTCTCCAGGTCACCTCGCGGCCTGGGGGGTAAAGAATCTCCAGGTCACCTCGCTGTTCGAGGGGTAAAGAATCTCCAGGTCACCTCGCTGTTCGAGGGGTAAAGGGTCTCCAGGTCACCTCGCGGCCTGGGGGATAAAGGCTCTCCAGGTCACCTCGGCCCGGGCCCCGGGGGTAAAGGCGTTAGGGGGTGGGGGGCTAATAAGACTCATCAGATTCACGCAGTATCACGTTTAGCTCCTCTCGGCTACGCTAGGGTAACTCTCTCGCTACCCGAGCGTGAGGCTTTGTTACAGATTCCGCCGTTAGATGGCGACATCGCATGGTAGGCCAGGCCAGGTTCGCCGGACTTGCTAAGGTAGAGTCTAGTACGCGGGATCTCCGTGGCGCCACCTAGCGAGTATATGTGACCATTTTTTTCCACTTTGCGAGCATCTCATCTTCTCTATAGCTCAATATTAATCCAATGTACATAGCAGCAAATAATATTAAATAGAAATATCAGGACCAAATGTGAAGTACGTGGATATTATCGTTCAAGATTATCGTAGTGTCCCGTAAGTGTCGCATCTGACCTGGTATTGTAACTAATACCGTCCTCGCCATACCGTCCTTGCCATACCGTCCTCGCCATACCGTCCTCGCCATACCGTCCTCGTCATACCGTCCTCGCCGTACCGTCCTCGCCATACCGTCCTCGCCATACCGTCCTCGCCATACCGTCCTCGCCGTACCGTCCTCGCCATACCGTCCTCGCCGTACCGTCCTCGCCATACCGTCCTCGCCATACCGTCCTCGCCATACCGTCCTCGCCGTACCGTCCTCGCCATACCGTCCTCGCCATACCGTCCTCGCCATACCGTCCTCGCCATACCGTCCTCGCCATACCGTCCTCGTCATGCCGTCCTCGCCGTACCGTCCTCGCCATACCGTCCTCGCCATACCGTCCTCGCCATACCGTCCTCGCCGTACCGTCCTCGCCATACCGTCCTCGCCGTACCGTCCTCGCCATACCGTCCTCGCCATAACGTCCTCGCCGTACCGTCCTCGCCATACCGTCCTCGCCATACCGTCCTCGCCATACCGTCCTCGCCATACCGTCCTCGCCGTACCGTCCTCGCCATACCGTCCTCGCCATACCGTCCTCGCCGTACCGTCCTCGCCGTACCGTCCTCGCCATACCGTCCTCGCCGTACCGTCCTCGCCATACCGTCCTCGCCATACCGTCCTCGCCATACCGTCCTCGCCATACCGTCCTCGCCATACCGTCCTCGCCATACCGTCCTCGCCGTACCGTCCTCGCCATACCGTACATGAATATTTCACATTTCCAAGTGGTTTTTGTTCATCCCAACAAACTTGCGTATTTATTTACCCTTATAACCGGAATTTCCCATAATATGCCGTACAACATTGGCGGTATAGTCTAGTCTAGTCGTGATACCACTAAAATGCGGATTCATAATATACCGCTGCAATACGGAAATGGCCACAACCAAGAATTCTGGAGGGTATTTACCCAAATGGCCGGGGAGTAGTATGCGTGCTTTTACTGCGGAGGTTTCTGCTTTCTATGTCTTGACCTGTGTTGTCGCGGTCGCGTCATAATCCAGCGACCAAGATACATTACTGTACATGACTGTACATTACTGGGCATTACTGGACATTACTGGACATTACTGGATATCGAACTTTGGGTTTTGACATGATACCACTGGTACTGAGATAATGCAACCCGCCCCCCTCCCTCCCCCCTCTCCCCCCCCCCCCCCACTCGCTCCCTCCCTGCCCCTCTCCACCCCTTCATCTCCCCCCTCCCCCCTGCCCCCTCCGTTACGCCCCCGGGCATCCTCACACAACCGCATCTCTTCTCGTTTTTTTCCCTGCTCCCTTGTCGCTTTCACATGTTACTCTTTTTGCTTTTTTTTATAATTGGCGATGTACAGTGTAAGTATGAAATCCTGCCGACAAATCGGACTTAGACACGATTACAGACTGGCCCCACACCGCCGCTACAGGGTGTCGCTAGTGTATTCACCCACTCTCGCTGGCTGTGGGTTGGTTTGGCGGGGAGGGGGCGGGCGGTGTGGCGATGGGGTGGGGGGCGGAGGGGGGGAAGGGAGTCAAGCTTGATTTCTTTTTGCCGTCGGGGATGCGGATCGTGAGAAAGCCGGAGAAATCGCCGCCGGCCAGCTTGGAGAAATCTGCTTTGAAAGCCAACGAGCCATGACTCTGTAATGCCTGGGCAGCTCTGCTTTGTCAGGCGATGGATTACAGCGAAGTTCGTCGCCTTTTAAAGACGCCACTGGCGCAAATAGCAGTCGCGCAGAAAAAAGGAAAAGTCCGAGACTTGAGAAAGGTAAAGAGAGAGAAAGTACATCTGAGGATGAGGTGGTGGGCCGGTGGTAGGCGGGCGGGGGGGGAGGGGGGGTGGGGGGGTGGCGTAGGTGGGCAGAGGTAGCGAAGCGCTGGATGGAATGAGTGGGGGATGAACTGGTGGGGGGGGGGGGGGTGATGGGGGAAATTGGATGTGAAATTTGATGGCGAGGTAGGCTGGAGGGAAGGGGGGGGGGGTGAGAGGAGGGTGGCCGAGAAATTACCTCTCGTTCAAGTAGGCAACTGTCACGAGAGGATGTTGAAAATCGACAAAGAAGGAGAGAAAAGCTGGGTTTGAGCCGCCTCAAAGCTGGTTTTGAGATGATGGCGATTGAAGGGGGTGATGGGGTGTGGGGGGGGGGGGGGTTCGTGGCAGCGGTCCAATTTTCTTAATGTCGACTATATGCATGAGTAGAGTGAGGTGGTAAAGGGGGGTGGGTGGGGGGGGGGGGCGAGCTCGACTCCAGGTATCCCCGTGTGTCACGGTTGGGCTTTAGGCGGGATTGGCACGTAAAGCCAATTGGGGGACAGATGACAGTCAGCCAAGGGGAACATCCTCGCTAAACTTTGCAATACCTTCCCAACTTGTGGGTGGCTGAGGCTTGGGTGGGTGGGTGGCGGAGGGTCGGCGTACTTCAATGAGCGTGAGGGGGGGAGGGGGGGGGGAGCGCTGGTGGTGGATGGATGGGTGGGTCGGGGGGTAAAGTTTGGTGAAAGGAAGAGGATATAAAGGTGATGAGGAAGGGCGAGGGAGGGGTGGATAGAGTAGAGGGGTTTATTGGCGAAGTGAAGTTGTTTGTCAAGTTTCTCCGCCGGTGGTGCGCGAGGTCCGAGGCTTAGCTTAGCTGGGCAAATACAAGATTGATACAGTTTTAATAAGGCGTAGATGGCAGGAAAAGGAAAGAAAAACAGCTCCCGGTGCGAAGGATCTGCTTGAATTGCGTACCTTGCCCCCAGCCGGTTTGACTGGCGTTAGTTCTCGCGTCCCGTCGTTTTTCCCCCAAGATGCCAGTCACTGACTCATGCGTTAACCTTAGCGTATTCAAGTCCCCACTGCTAAGCTACAAATGCCCGTATGCATATATCTCGCCCAGCAAGTGGGTGTCACCTACGCGGGGATCAAGTTCACTTCCGCTCTGTTATAGAACTTAAACTTCGTTTATGTAAAGATCAGGACAAAAAAAATGGGGAATAATATAAATTTTGCGCGCTAAGCTTGCCAGCATACTGCAAATTCTTAACGGGTTGCACTGAAGCGAGATATTTCTGGGGCCCTTTTTTGTTTTGTTTGACACCGCGACTTAAACCGGTGTATGTTTTGCTTCCTCGCTCAGGGACATGGTTGTCTGGTTGGCAGCAGCAAACAGGTCCTGCCAGTTATACTGCCCCTTTAGGCTTCATTCCCAGTTCATGTACACCTACCTGTAGGGATGTGTGGAGAAAGGTTGCGGATAAAAACTATCTGTCTGACTATATATAGGGTCTTTTTTACGCCGCGTCGCACAGTGATACCTTGTTCGCTGATCGTCGCTTGACTATTTTTAGGAAATTTATAACTATTGCTTCTGCTCAAATAAAGCCTTGTTTTATTTCCAAAGCTCTGTTAAATTATTGACTCTGGCCCTGGAAGCCCCTCCCTTTTGGGTTGAAGTAACGTTCTTGTCTGTATTTCCATGTGGGATAATTTGTAAAGTTTGTTTTTGTGTGTGGAAAACTAAGGTATAAAACAAACCATTCTCTGTGCGAATTGAACAACGCAATAAGCTACGTATGTTGTACAGTGAACCTTCGTAATGCGGACCACCGTATACTGTACAGTGAACCTTCGTAATGCAGACCACCGCATACTGTACAGTGAACCTTCGTAATGCGGACCACCGTATGCTGTACAGTGGACCATAATGCGGACCACCGTATGCTGTACAGTGAACCGTAATGCGGACCACCGTATGCTGTACAGTGAACCGTAATGCAAACCACCGTATACTGGACAGTGAACCCTCGTAATGCGGACCATCGTATACTGGACAGTGAACCCTCGTAATGCGGACCATCGTATACTGTACAGTGAACCGTAATGCGGACCACCGTATACTGTACAGTGAACCTTCGTAATGCGGACCACCGTATGCTGTACAGTGAACCTTCGTAATGCGGACCACCGTATACTGTACAGTGAACCGTAATGCGGACCACCGTATGCTGTACAGTGAACCGTAATGCGAACCACCGTATACTGGACAGTGAACCCTCGTAATGCGGACCATCGTATACTGTACAGTGAACCGTAATGCGGACCACCGTATGCTGTACAGTGAACCTTCGTAATGCGGACCACCGTATGCTGTACAGTGAACCTTCGTAATGCGGACCACCGTATACTGTACAGTGAACCGTCATGCGGACCACCGTATACTGTACAGTGAACCTTTGTAATGCGGACCACCGTATACTGTACAGTGAACTTTCGTAATGCGGACCACTGTATACTATACAGTGAACCTTCGTAATGCGGACCACCGTATACTGTACAGAGAACCTTTGTAATGCGGACCACCGTATGCTGTACAGTGAACCGTAATGCGGACCACTGTATACTGGACAGTGAATCGTAATGCGGACCACCGTATACTGGACAGTGAACCATAATGCGGACCACCGTATACTGTACAGCGAACGGTAATGTGGACCACCGTATACTGTACAGTGAACCGTAATGCGGACCACCGTATACTGTACAGTGAACCGTAATGCGGACCACCGTATACTGGACGGTGAACCGTAATGCGGACCACCGTATACTGGACAGTGAACCATAATGCGGACCACCGTATACTGTACAGCGAACGGTAATGCGGACCACCGTATGCTGTACAGTGAACCGTACTGCGGACCTCCGTATGCTGTACAGTGAACCGTAATGCGGACCACCGTATGCTGTACAGTGAACCGTAATGCGGACCACCGTATGCTGTACAGTGAACCGTAATGCGGACCACCGTATACTGTTCAGTGAACCGTAATGCGGACCACCGTATACTGTACAGTCAACCGTAATGCGGGCCAATGTATACTGTACAGTCAGCCGTAATGCGGACCACTGTATACTGTACAGTGAACCGTAATGCGGACCACCGTATACTGTACAGTCAACCGTAATGCGGACCACCGTATACTGTACAGTGAACTTTCTTAATGCGGACCACCATATGCTGTACAGTGAACCGTAATGCGGACCACCGTATACTGTACAGTGAACCTTCGTAATGCGGACCACCGTATACTGTACAGTGAACTTTCTTAATGCGGACCACCATATGCTGTACAGTGAACCGTAATGCGGACCGCCGTATACTGTACAGTGAACCTTCGTAATGCGGACCACCGTATGCTGAACAGTCGTCCGTAATGCGGACCACCGTATGCTGTACAGTGAACATTCGTAATGCGGACCACCGTATACTGTACAGTGAACCTTCGTAATGCGAACCACCGTATACTGTACAGTGAACCTTCGTAATGCGGACCACCGTATACTGTTCAGTGAACCGTAATGCGGACCACCGTATACTGTACAGTGAACCGTAATGCGGACCACCGTATGCTGTACAGTGAACCGTAATGCGGACCGCCGTATGCTGTACAGTGAACCTTGTTAATGCGGACCACCGTATACTGTACAGTGAACCTTCGTAATGCGGACCACCATATACTGTACAGTGAACCGTAATGCGGACCACCGTATACTGTACAGTGAACCTTTGTAATGCGGGCCACCGTAAACTGTGCAGTGAACTGTAATGCGGACCACCGTATACTGTACAGTGAACCGTAATGCGGACCACCGTATACTGTACAGTGAACCGTAATGCGGACCACCGTATGCTGTACAGGGAACCTTAGTAATGCGAACCACCGTATACTGTACAGTGAACCTTCGTAATGCGGACCACCGTATACTGTACAGTGAACCGTAATGCGGACCACCGTATACTGTACAGTGAACCTTCGTAATGCGGACCACCGTATACTGTACAGTGAACCGTAATGCGGACCACCGTATACTGTAC
The DNA here is from genome assembly GCA_964019135.1 of Arenicola marina. Taxonomy (NCBI): domain Eukaryota; kingdom Metazoa; phylum Annelida; class Polychaeta; family Arenicolidae; genus Arenicola; species Arenicola marina. Next base: position 28,934,947 of record OZ025256.1, read on the forward strand.
AGTGAACCGTAATGCGGACCACCGTATACTGTACAGTGAACCGTAATGCGGACCACCGTTTACTGTACAGTGAACCGTAATGCGGACCACCGTATGCTGTACAGGGAACCTTAGTAATGCGAACCACCGTATACTGTACAGTGAACCTTCGTAATGCGGACCACCGTATACTGTACAGTGAACCGTAATGCGGACCACCGTATACTGTACAGTGAACCGTAATGCGGACCACCGTATGCTGTACAGGGAACCTTAGTAATGCGGACCACCGTATACTGTACAGTGAATCTTCGTAATGCGGACCACCGTATACTGTACAGTGAACCGTAATGCGGACCACCGTATACTGTACAGTGAACCTTTGTAATGCGGGCCACCGTAAACTGTGCAGTGAACTGTAATGCGGACCACCGTATACTGTACAGTGAACCGTAATGCGGACCACCGTATGCTGTACAGCGAACCTTGTTAATGCGGACCACTGTACACTGTACAGTGAATTTTTGTAATGCGGACCACCGTATACTGTACAGTGAACCTTTGTAATGCGGACCACCGTATACTGTACAGTGAACCTTCGTAATGCGGACCACCGTATACTAGGCAGTGAACCTTCGTAATGCGGACCACCGTATACTGGACAGTGAACCGTAATGCGGACCACCGCATACTGTACAGTGAACCGTAATGCGGACCACCGTATACTGTACAGTGAACTTTCGTAATGCGGACCACCGTATACTGTACAGTGAACCTTCGTAATGCGGACCACCGTATACTGGACAGTGAACCGTAATGCGGACCACCGTATACTGGACAGTGAATCGTAATGCGGACCACCTATACTGTACAGCAAACCTTCGTAATGCGGACCACCACATACAAATTCATTTCACATCTGCACCTCACTTTACGTGGCATCTTTTTGTAATCTAGATTCGTTCCCTATTTAACGTCGACAGAACTGATTAAAGATTCAAACTGTTGATCGTTACCATCTCGTCCTGTGTCGGGGTCCTCCCTCCGTGGCCCACCTCGTAGCGCGTTCGGCTATTCGCGAGTGCACTCGGCTAGGCCAACCCAAGCGACCGGTGTGTGGTTCCGTCGGTCTACCCCACACATCTTTGTGTAGGATAAAGATCCGATGTCTTACTTCGCGAAGAGTAGGGGGTTACTCTCGAATTCATGGCTGCCTTAACCCTTGCCGTTGGCGTAATATGACCTGCAGAAATTAAAGCTACAGGTTAAGCTGCAGTTCAACAGGTCGTGGGTTCGAACTGTGGCCAGAAGCTCTATCATTTGGTTGGTAAGCTGGCTGAGGTTCTTGGCCCAGTTTACCCAGCGTTACCCCCAGGGACGTCATTACTACCGCGGGGGTAACGCTGCTAAAAGCTTAGGATAAAGAAAGTTTTGTTTCCATGTCCAATTTAGGATAACAAAACGTTTCTAATCTGTTGAAGCGTGACTGATAACAGCTACTGACAAATAATAATATATACTAACAAATAATAGCATCTACTGACAAAAATAGTATCCAGTGAAAAATATCATTTACTGGAAAATATTAGTATATACAGGAAAATAATAGCATCTATTAGAAAAACAGCATCTATTGAAAAATAATAGCAGCTACTGAAAAAAATAATGGTATCCACTAAAAAATAATAGCAAAATAATTGCATCTCCTGAGAAATAATAGCATCTGTACCAGAAATCCTTGTGTACCCTAAAACACCAATGCGTCTGGCAGAGTGACTTTCCTGTGTACTACGTCATAACCGTAACCGGAAGCAAAATGTGATGGTGCGAACAATTCTTAGCTTACTTAAATCTGATCAAATAGCAATTTTCCACCTGACTGACTGTGTAAATATTAACTCCCAACACGAAATAGATATTTTATTTATAAAATATCTTATTTATAAAGTATCTTATTTGTAAAATGTCTCACAAAATATCTTATTTATAAAGGTGAAAAATTGGCAGCGATGCCCAAATTTTGATGACGTAATACACAAGAAAGCACTACGTAGGAGATGCACCAGTTTGGCCTCAAAGGTTCCTACAAACACGCCCTGTTATTTATTACGAACAATCAGTGTTTGTTCCTATACACTAGGACCCTAAATATATTATTTTCATTCCAAATTGTTTAAATGTTTTTCAGCGAATTTATTCTATTAATAACTTTAACACTTACATGATAAAGACATGATAAAAAAAAAAGGTGTCTTGTCCCGTTTTAGACGTGTGTAGCCTACTGTACTATTGTTGCCGGCGCATCTTAAAAAAGGAAAAATCTAAAAACTATTTTCTTGTTTTGTTGCAGACTACGGGCGCGAGTCCCGTGATGGTGACGTCATCGGCCAAGCTCACCCTGCCCCCTAACCGGATGTCGGGGCTCCAGGAGTGCTCCGGACATCCGGCCATGTCAGCGGGACTCTCGTCTGGACCTCTCTCGGGATCTCTCTCAGGACCGCCTCCGCCGCTGCCGCCCTTCATTCCGCCCGGATGCCTCCTAGGTCAGTCCTCGCTCACACTCCGCACACTCTACAGGGTGTTTCAAAACTAATCGTGCAACTTGAGAAGATGGCTTTGTTTTTATGAAAAAAGAGAAATTTTGTTTTCGATTTTTTTTTAAAGTAGTATTGATTTTTTGGTATTTATCAATTAATTTGAAATACCGAAATAAATACCATGATAAGGAAAACCGAGCCAAAATTCTCTTTTTTCTTCAAAAAAACATGGCAAAATAGCGTGTCCTTGCCTTTTGGAACTAGTCGTATCTCCGCCTAAGTCTCTATCGATAGCCTATACCTCGCAGGAAATGTGACTTTTCTGCCTTAATTTTGTCGTCGGCTATAACAGGACGCAGCTAATGTCTTCACGTTGCACAGTGACATTATGAAACACCATGTAGACCTCGTTATCCGGGCTTATCGCCCGTCCTCACGCTATGGCGATAATACGCGCTATTCCCCATGTGAATAAGAGGAAAATCATATATTGCTGCGCCTTGTCAGCGTCCTCGTGTCCCATTCTATTTGTCGCCATATATGTGTGGTATATATTATAATAGCCTCCTCCCCCACCGTCGCGTGCATCAGAAATAAGCCTTACCGCGTAGTTCGGGTAGTTCCCGTTGTCATGGTAACCGCGTGCGGTAGTCCTCACGCCCGTCTCTAGTGTTCACATATCATCGGCGTCTTTCCGTGTAGCAGGGTGTGTTTTTTTGCTTCTATCTTTATTTTCTCTCTCAAAGTGCACTTGTTGAGGATTGAAACGCGATATTATCCTCAATAGTTGTGTGTGCCAAAGGCCAATACGAAAAGGCCGAATGTACCACTGATGACCACTCGTACAGACGTGTACCTACACCATGATGGAAGTTAATTGCACGTCGCCATGATTTCTGTGCACCCCGTGGTCGCCCACGGGCAGGGTAATTGGGGAATCGTTCGCAAAACGATAGTTTGAAATAGGTCATAGGGGAAATCTGCGATGTCTAGCCCATGCTGGTTTGTTCTACCGTTAGGGCTCTGCGGTTGCGCTTGATAGAACAAATCTGTTGATTTATCACATTTGTCACATTAATTAACGGACTGGACATTCACTCGGGTGTATACACGACTGCAAAGGCTGTTCTCAAACAGTGCCGCCCTCTATGGAGTCATTTCGTAGTACCTTTCGGGTGAATGGTGCGTCCTTCAAGTGAGCTACTTGGTAACGACATGGTGACGGTGTGTCGCCTGTGTATATTGACGTCTATAGTTATAATGGTGACGGTGTGTCGCCTGTGTATATTGACGTCTATAGTTATAATGGTGACGGTGTGTCGCCTGTGTATATTGACGTCTATAGTTATAATGGTGACGGTGTGTCGCCTGTGTATATTGACGTCTATAGTTATAATGGTGACGGTGTGCCGCCTGTGTATATTGACGTCTATAGTTATAATGGTGACGGTGTGCCGCCTGTGTATATTGACGTCTATAGTTATAATGGTGACGGTGTGCCGCCTGTGTATATTGACGTCTATAGTTATAATGGTGACGGTGTGCCGCCTGTGCATATTGACGTCTATAGTTATAATGGTGACGGTGTGCCGCCTGTGTATATTGACGTCTATAGTTATAATGGTGACGGTGTGCCGCCTGTGTATATTGACGTCTATAGTTATAATGGTGACGGTGTGCCGCCTGTGTATATTGACGTCTATAGTTATAATGGTGACGGTGTGCCGCCTGTGTATATTGACGTCTATAGTTATAATCCGGAAGAAATGAGACCTACCGCCGAGGTGTTCTGGCAGCTCTTAAGCATTTACCGCAATACGCCATCTTGTGGTTTTGCTTGGTTTTAAGAGGTCACCACGTGGCGTAAGTAGGTAGCGCGTCCCCGCTTCGGTCGGGTGTGCTCTGGGTGGGCCAGCCCAGGCGGCCGGTACGTGCTTCAAATCCCTCTTGTGCAAATGTAAAAAAAATTTAACCAGGATCACGATCCTATGTATTTTTGCGCAAATATGTACTCGCGGAGACATGGCTGTCCTGTACCTTGACCCAATTGTCGCGCCTATGACCGTCAGAGGTTACAGCGTCCTACCTTAAGGCAAGCAAGTGTCATTTTGCGACGGAACTGCTGCACTAGAGAGCCGTTGACGTTACGTCTGGCGTATTTAGTTGAGAGGTGTCGACATTTCGCCTCCTCCGTAGGCCGTTCTCCCCAGGTGGCGCTGTCAGACATCACGCCGTCACTTCCGCCGCCATCTTGTTACTGCGGTAATTAATCTCGGTTTTCTCATTACTGTCGGCAAATGGGGCACTCCAGGACAAAGGATAAACATTTGTAAAAATAATTTGTGACAAAATATGAAGACATAAAAACCGACTTACAAAACTGACAAAAAAACGCGTCTATATTTGGACGTAAATATAGCGACATCGACGTGCCGCCTGTCTATAAAAAAGTTGCATTCAGCCAGGTTACGAATTAAGATGAAACAAACAAGAGAACTTAACCACCACTGAGTGACGGCGAACCAAGACCTCACTCAGCCATCATGGCAAGACTTTGGTAACCAAGGATATATTGCGCATCAGCGGCTTATTTACCCATCGAAGAATGCAATCCACTGGTCAAATGGAGAGCAGATGAAGAATTTGTCATTATTTCTAATACTTTAGGCATCACAGCTATTGAAGATGCATGCCGCTTTTGATTTGGCTTGCCCTTCATAATGCGAGACACCAAGCGTCTTGTCCCGTTTGTCTGTTCATTATCAGCGCGAATGCATTTTAATAACTGGATGTTGTTAAAAAACTTGAGCAGTTTGCCAGATCACTTATTACGCTTTTCGGATGATGAGCGACGCACTGTTGCGTCTGTAGCGTATCGCAGTGCTCCATTAATGTACCGTTAAGTACAATAAGAAGAAGACAATTTAAATCAAAAAAATATAATTATGGGTTATATTAACTTGCAGAGACTGTGACCTGGTCTTCGATATTTGTGCGTCTCAGCTATAACCGACAGAATCATAGTCTTGTGTGCTCCTGTACCGGCGCCACATACTCTCTACCACGGCCACTAGATGGCGCCACCATTCGTGGCGTCTCGTCTAGTCAAACGCTCTTACCAACCCCTTAATAAGGGAGTAATCACGAAAGAACTGCCACTGTACCTTTTCTGCAAACCTTACTCTGCAGATCTGCTCAGAAGGATTTAGTCGTGTAGCCTGCGGTATGGCTGGCACCAGTTGTCCTTTATTCCGCCACGGTTCTCGCTTGAAACGTGTCAAACGCCGTTGTCGAACGCGGGTGTTTTTCGTCCCCCGTTCTCACTCTAAAAGCTCAGGTGGGATGTTGGGGAGGGGGAGGGGGGGGGGGCAAGAGGGGTAGGGGTGTTCACTCAACACGATGGATGGCTGGGTAAAGTCGCTGTCCGTTTTTTTGTCTTATTACGGACCAGTGGATTGCTTGTTTGTGCAGTGATTAATACAAACCCCCTCGCGCACTATAGTTGATATTCCTCGGGGAGTATTATTAACGTAATTAGTACGGCGTTTTTTTTTCTGCGGAAATAATAACTGGGGCTAGACATACTGCGGACCTTGCCGGTGGCGACGGCGGCGGCGCCGACTGTGGTAATATCGGCGGTGGCGACGGCGGCGGCGACGGCAGCGGCGGCGACGGCGGCGGCGGCGGCGGCGCCTGCGGTGGTGGCGTCGGCGGTAGTATCGGCGGCGGCGGCGGGGGGCGGGGGCGCTTCTCATTAGCGCTGTGCGTTCTCGGCACCAGTCATCGGGAGACCGTAGTTCTTTCTGTCACCGTCGGGCGTCGTCCGATTAACGCCGGTTCAGGCCGCTACGTGGCGCTGCGGTGCCTGACGCTTGGAAAAAAACGATGCGTTGCCGGTTAAGGGATCAAGCAGTGCGTCTGCCTACGGTGCGAAACTTCCCCCTTAATAGGCCATCACTGTCTTAACAGGCGGGCCATGTCAGCGGCGTCTGACAGGCTTTAGTAGTTATGTTCCGTTTTTGATGTAGGTCGGATTGGGGTGGGTGTAGGTGGGGTGGGGGAGGGGTGGGGGAGGCGGAGATGGCTGCGCGGAGGTGGTAGGAGTGGCTTGGCGGTGTAGGGGGGTGACGGGGGGCAGAAGATGAGCTGGGATGTAAAAGTTGATGACTTTATGGTGTCAATTACCTTATTCGTCGCAGTTGGAAGATTTGTGTTACTTACAACCGGAGTAAGTGCATATACATATGTATACATGTGTAGTAGAGTGAACTACTGTGTCTGGCGTACCTGGATCTGAGACTTGTGACTACACCTGTGACTGTCGTGACTAGACTTGTGACTGCCGTGACTAGACCTGTGACTGCCGTGACTAGACCTGTGACTGCCGTGACTAGACCTGTGACTGCCGTGACTAGACCTGTGACTGCCGTGACTAGGCCTGTGACTGCCGTGACTAGACCTGTGACTGCCGTGACTAGACCTGTGACTGCCGTGACTAGACCTGTGACTGCCGTGACTAGACCTGTGACTGTCGTGACTAGACCTGTGACTGTCGTGACTAGACTTGTGACTGCCGTGACTAGACCTGTGACTGTCGTGACTAGACGTGTGACTGCCGTGACTAGACCTGTGACTGTCGTGACTAGACCTGTGACTGCCATGACTAGACCTGTGACTGTCGTGACTGGACCTGTGACTGCCGTGACTAGGCCTGTGACTGTCGTGACTAGACCTGTGACTGCCGTGACTAGACCTGTGACTGCCGTGACTAGACCTGTGACTGCCGTGACTAGACCTGTGACTGCCGTGACTAGACCTGTGACTGCCGTGACTAGGCCCTTGACTGTCGTGACTAGACCTGTGACTGCCGTGACTAGGCCTGTGACTGTCGTGACTAGACCTGTGACTGCCGTGACTAGACCTGTGACTGTCGTGACTAGGCCTGTGACTGTCGTGACTAGGCCTGTGACTGCCGTGACTAGACCTGTGACTGCCGTGACTAGACCTGTGACTGTCGTGACTAGGCCTGTGACTGTCGTGACTAGGCCTGTGACTGTCGTGACTAGGCCTGTGACTGCCGTGACTAGACCTGTGACTGTCGTGACTAGGCCTGTGACTGCCGTGACTAGGCCTGTGACTGCCGTGACTAGACCTGTGACTGTCGTGACTAGGCCTGTGACTGTCGTGACTAGGCCTGTGACTGCCGTGACTAGGCCTGTGACTGCCGTGACTAGACCTGTGACTGTCGTGACTAGACCTGTGACTGCCGTGACTAGGCCTGTGACTGTCGTGACTAGACCTGTGACTGTCGTGACTAGACCTGTGACTGTCGTGACTAGACCTGTGACTGTCGTGACTAGACTTGTGACTGCCGTGACTAGACCTGTGACTGTCGTGACTAGAAGTGTGACTGCCGTGACTAGGCCTGTGACTGTCGTGACTAGACCTGTGACTGCCGTGACTAGGCCTGTGACTGTCGTGACTAGACCTGTGACTGCCGTGACTAGACCTGTGACTGTCGTGACTAGACCTGTGACTGTCGTGACTAGGCCCTTGACTGTCGTGACTAGACCTGTGACTGCCGCGACTAGACCTGTGACTGTCGTGACTAGACCTGTGACTGTCGTGACTAGACCTGTGACTGTCGTGACTAGACCTGTGACTGCCGTGACTAGACCTGTGACTGTCGTGACTAGACCTGTGACTGCCGTGACTAGGCCCTTGACTGTCGTGACTAGACCTGTGACTGTCGTGACTAGACCTGTGACTGTCGTGACTAGACCTGTGACTGCCGTGACTAGACCTGTGAGTGCCGTGACTAGGCCTGTGACTGCCGTGACTAGGGCTGTGACTGTCGTGACTAGACCTGTGACTGTCGTGACTAGTCCTGTGACTGTCGTGACTAGGCCCTTGACTGTCGTGACTAGACCTGTGACTGCCGCGACTAGACCTGTGACTGTCGTGACTAGACCTGTGACTGTCGTGACTAGACCTGTGACTCGTGACTAGACCTGTGACTGCCGTGACTAGACCTGTGACTCGTGACTAGACCTGTGACTGCCGTGACTAGGCCCTTGACTGTCGTGACTAGACCTGTGACTGTCGTGACTAGACCTGTGACTGTCGTGACTAGACCTGTGACTGTCGTGACTAGACCTGTGACTGTCGTGACTAGACCTGTGACTGCCGTGACTAGACCTGTGACTGCCGTGACTAGACCTGTGACTGTCGTGACTAGACCTGTGACTGCCGTGACTAGGCCTGTGACTGTCGTGACTAGGCCTGTGACTGCCGTGACTAGACCTGTGACTGCCTTGACTAGACCTGTGACTGTCGTGACTAGACCTGTGACTCGTGACTAGACCTGTGAGTGCCGTGACTAGGCCTGTGACTGCCGTGACTAGACCTGTGACTGCCGTGACTAGACCTGTGACTGTCGTGACTAGACCTGTGAGTGCCGTGACTAGACCTGTGACTGCCGTGACTAGACCTGTGACTGCCGTGACTAGACCTGTGACTGTCGTGACTAGACCTGTGACTGTCGTGACTAGACCTGTGACTCGTGACTAGACCTGTGACTGTCGTGACTAGGCCTGTGACTGCCGTGACTAGACCTGTGACTGCCGTGACTAGACCTGTGACTGCCGTGACTAGGCCTGTGACTGTCGTGACTAGACCTGTGACTGTCGTGACTAGACCTGTGACTGTCGTGACTAGGCCCTTGACTGTCGTGACTAGACCTGTGACTGTCGTGACTAGACCTGTGACTGCCGTGACTAGACCTGTGACTGTCGTGACTAGACCTGTGACTGCCGTGACTAGGCCCTTGACTGTCGTGACTAGACCTGTGACTGTCGTGACTAGACCTGTGACTGTCGTGACTAGACCTGTGACTGCCGTGACTAGACCTGTGACTGTCGTGACTAGACCTGTGACTCGTGACTAGACCTGTGACTGTCGTGACTAGGTCTGTGACTGCCGTGACTAGACCTGTGACTGCCGTGACTAGACCTGTGACTGTCGTGACTAGACCTGTGACTCGTGACTAGACCTGTGAGTGCCGTGACTAGGCCTGTGGACTGCCGTGACTAGACCTGTGACTGCCGTGACTAGACCTGTGACTGTCGTGACTAGACCTGTGACTGCCGTGACTAGACCTGTGACTGCCGTGACTAGACCTGACTGCCGTGACTAGACCTGACTGCCGTGACTAGACCTGTGACTGCCGTGACTAGACCTGTGACTGCCGTGACTAGACCTGTGACTGTCGTGACTAGACCTGTGACTCGTGACTAGACCTGTGACTGTCGTGACTAGGGTCTGTGACTGCCGTGACTAGACCTGTGACTGCCGTGACTAGACCTGTGACTGTCGTGACTAGACCTGTGACTGTCGTGACTAGACCTGTGACTCGTGACTAGACCTGTGAGTGCCGTGACTAGGCCTGTGACTGCCGTGACTAGACCTGTGACTGCCGTGACTAGACTGTGACTGTCGTGACTAGACCTGTGACTGCCGTGACTAGACCCGTGACTGCCGTGACTAGACCTGACTGCCGTGACTAGACCTGACTGCCGTGACTAGACCTGTGACTGCCGTGACTAGACCTGTGACTGTCGTGACTAAACTTGTGACTGCCGTGACTAGGCCTGTGACTGTCGTGACTAGACCTGTGGACTGTCGTGACTAGACCTGTGACTGTCGTAAATGGACCTATAGCTGCCGTGACTAGACTGTCATGAATGAATGTCACAGTGCTAATCACTTCTGTTCATGACTAGGACGCGCGTGGGATATGTTCTCACCTGGTAGCGCTTGAGGGATCTGGGTGGGGGTAAGGGTGGGGGCGGGGGGGGGGGATATGGGAGGAGATGTGTGGTAGAGGTAGGTCCCATTGATGAATAACTATCAAACGCTGACAGGAAATACCCGAGCTGTTTCCTTGGTGTCGACCAAGCCATACATCACGAATGTCTTTTGGTAATGTACTGGATGGGGGGCGGGGGGGGAGGGGAGAGGCGAAGACGGGTGGGTGGGTGTGGTGGGTGGTGGTGGGTGGGGGGGTAGGATGCTGGGTACCGGAGTTCCTGGCATGGCCGGTTTGGACGGGTGGCGGGTGGGGTTTAGATGGGTCGGGTAATCGTATCTATTTGTTGATCGCGCCTTAAGATGCTTCAGGGTGACACTTCCACTGGATGCTCCAGTAGCCATTTTAGTGTTTAGAGTATTTGGTGTGAGGGGGGGGGGGCGGAGGGGGAGGGTAAGCTGGCGGGGGCGGGAAATGGGCGGGTGTGGGGTGTCTAGAGGGTGGGGGTGGGGGGGGGGAGACACAATCACAGGCGGGCGCCGTCGGAGCCACCCGTAATCTGTATCATTGCTCAGTCGCTGGTGGCTCGGCTCATTGCTGGTTTGCACGTATATTGCCGGCTGTCGCTAGTCGCTGGTCGCTGGGCGCTTCCGGCACCCCCTCGGGCCATCGGAACCCCCCCCCCCCACACACACACACCTCCTCCTCCCCCAGCCCCTCCCCTCCACGCCGTCACCCCACCCCGACCCCCTCTCCGCTCACCCCCCCACCCACCCCACAGCCCGGCGGCCATACGGCGCTCCAACCTTCTGGCTATCGGTTTACGTCCGTGTCAGTATAGTTGTTACTTTATTTAACTTCGATCGACAAGTTTTAGAAATATATCATTTGGTTTTCAACATGCTGTGATGGGGATACCGTATATCACTGGGGTGGGATGCCGTGAATCGTATCCAACATCTGAGACTTCTGTAGCGTGGGATGGAGGGTGGGCGTCTGAAGGGGTCCACATTTCAAGGGTTAGGGTAACCCTGCAATTGTTCTTTTTATTAGTAACAAATTAAACATGGTAACAAACTGCCGTGGCATAATTTGTCAAGGGGCAGGTCTGGGTCACCAGCTTTGGTGTTTCGTTTCATTGTTGAATAAAGTAACAGTGTTAGGCGGTGGCCATCCATTTAGATATTACGCTGATAATAAATATATATATACTCTCCAGCAGTTCAGGGGCAGGGGTCAAAAACTTTCAAAGTTTGACTTTCACTTGTTTGTGTAAAAAGAAATCTGTGTTGGCGACACATATCACTGTCACGAAATAAAGTAAAGTCGAATTTCGAGAACAAGTTTATTGCAGGAAAGTTCGTCCATAGTTATATACGGCCCGAGTGACTTGTATTTCGTTATAGAAATGACACTGAGAAGGGACATTATTGGGCGTGGTAGACCGTTATCCGGTTGGACGGCTGATTGGCTTAACAAGGTTGTCAGCATTAGATACAGGATGAACCCTGACGCCAGCATTAAATACAGGATGAACCCTGACGCCAGCATTAAATACAGGATGATCCCGGACGTCAGCATTAAATACAGGATGATCCCGGACGTCAGCATTAAATACAGGATGATCCCTGACGTCAGCATTAAATAAAGGATGATCCCTGACGTCAGCATTAAATACAGGATGATCCCTGACGTCAGCATTAAATACAGGATGATCCCGGACGTCAGCATTAAATACAGGATGATCCCGGACGTCAGCATTAAATACAGGATGATCCCTGACGTCAGCATTAAATACAGGATGATCCCTGACGTCAGCATTAAATACAGGATGATCCCGGACGTCAGCATTAAATACAGGATGATCCCGGACGTCAGCATGATTTAACCCCTGTTAATGCGCCAACTCCGTTTTGACCGACGCCATGGGCACGCGTGTAGAAGTTCCCGTGCTTTAAGTGCGCTATTTAAGCTAATACCGGTATTAAATACCTAGGTAAAGACTCAAGACTCAAGATTTTTCCCGGAAGGTAGTTAACAAGTGTCGGTATTTTAACGACGGTATTAACTTAAATGACGAGTATTGTCTGGTTTAACTGATAAATGCGTCATTTGGTCACGGCTTTAGGATAAACACGCCTTTCTCAGCTTTTCTTTCAAGTTGGAACGCAACGGTTTAAAGGACATATTACGGGACGCCATTAATGTCGTCATCAAAATGGCTATTAAATATCTTTATAATAATGTACCTTTTAATTAAAATACAAGTCTTGATATGCTTCTCAACGGTATTACCAATGGGCACATTCGTTAGTATTAAATTATTATCAGTGACCCCTAATTTTACTGCATATATATCAATAAAGAGTAACAGGACTCGCGGAGGCGCACAGACTTGTGTAGTGACGTAATCCACATGAATAAAATCTTCCGACAGAGGGTGCAACAACTTGCCACTTGCGGCAAAATTCACCGACTGTAACGCCTCCTTGTGGGTGAGAATTTCATCATGTTTACAGCTGTGCCAACAGCGAATGCACCTCCCACCGATCCGAGGGAACCCTCCTCCGCCAAACTTGTTGACATGGTAACTTTATATCCCGTCATTGTAAAACCCGGCGCTAGAGTCACATGCTATATAAACGTATAGTACTGGGAACATTCGCCCCGCGTTGCCCTGCCTTGGCTATTACTTATTATTATGCTATGTCGGCACCAGTACATACCACCTTTTAGCGTATATTATAATAACCTATTAATGACTGACCCTTTGACCTTCCATCGCATCGTTACCACGTGACCTCTCCTGTACCATGCATAATAAAACACGTGAACATTGTCCGCCGTCGATTCCCAAAGGCGGCCACTAGATGTCGCCACCGCTCAGATGCAACCTTCGTCGGTAGATGTCGCCACTGTCTCTCTTGGGCACCAAGGTTCGCTGCACATAACAGGGGGACTTACTCACGAATGCCTTGGCGTTCCACGGTAATCAGTCCACTAGATTTGATTTTATTTGATTGGGTTTAACGTCGCTTTCAGCCTGCCAGGCTTTATGGTGCCATACTGGTTAAGTTCAAGCTACATAACTCAGTCAGTCAGTACTAAAACCCTGACAGTATCAATACATGGGAGCTTGTAGATAAAACAATTGCACAAATAGTACAGTTCACTAGAAGGCCCTACAGTTTCGCCTCTAACCTCCATCTACACGAATACATGTACAAACCATCCCAAAAATATGGAAAGCTTTTTGTGGTTCGATGATCTTCAAGAATGACTTATATCTGAATTAAAACATACCATTACAGTGAAATTGCCACCTACAATTAGTTTACGCTGGTGTGCCCTGTGCATTTCCAAGATCATTAGGTCGGGATTTTCATGGCGAAAATTACCGCAAAGAGCTGACACTCACCACAATACGTTACAATTGATGCAGTCCTCTCTCGCAAAGAGTAATACGATCCCCGCGGGATATGACTGGGGTCTTATTATGTGAACGTTGGGTCACTGACCTACCCCCCCCCCCCTCACTCCACTCCGCCCCGCCCCACCCCATGACTACCACGGTCACCCCCTTTCACTTCTTCTACTTGAAACACCGACCCCTAATCTTACTGACACCTGTGCGTGCTGTGTGTCACCCCACTGGCTTAGGTTTCTTGCTAAACCAATGGCTGGATTCCGATGTGATGGACATGACTGGTGGCAGTGCCACCAAGCCCTCTACCACAAACAGCCAGGAAGCGAAAGGCATTTCAAGTGTTAAGCTTCTTTCGTAATATCTCTTTCCTTTCATTTTTGTTTTATTCTATCCAGGTAACCCGTGTTTATCCTGTTGCGAGTAAAAACCGATGTTTTTTTCTTCCTTCTTTCGGTTTTTCCCATTATCCGATTGAATTAAGTAAAAACGGGGGGTTCTGCCGAAGGAGTTTTAAAATCCGTTTGTGTGTGCGTGACTGAGAGTAAGTAAGTGGCGGATAGATGGGGGAGGGAGGTGTATGTGGGGCGGGGAGGGGGTGGTAGATGGGTAATGGTTAAGCGGCGCAACTCAGAGAGACTTTCTTCTTTGGCTACTGTGACCACGTGACCTCGTCCACCGCGCACCTGCGTTCTTGTTCTTACCTCGCCGGGCGCTCATCCCTCCTAAGTCCTCCCCCTCCACCGTCCTCCCCCCTCCTTCTCCCCCCTCTGTCTCCTCCACCCTCCCCTTCCCCTCCTCCTCCCCCCTCTGTCTCATCCTCCCCCTCCCGTCCCCCTACTCCCTCCCCTCCCCCCCCCCTCCTCCCCTCCTCCCCCTCCTCCCTCTCCTCCTCCTCCTCCTCCCTTTTCCCTCCTCCTCCCTTTCCTCCCCTCTCTCTCCCTCCCCCTCTGCGTGCCTCTCCTCCCCCCTCTCCTCCTCCTCCCCCTCCTCCTCCTCCCCCTCCTCCTTTTCATCCCAAACTTCCAAGTTGAATCCTCCGGGCGGCTCTAGGGGATGGCCACCTACCTACCTCACATGGTGGAGTGTCCCGGGTGAGATGTGAGAAGCGACCAGACCAGACCAGAGTCGGCTCGCGGTATCCTAAATACCGACGTCTTGTGGTAGGCGACTTGCTGGCGTGGGCTGGTAAGAAAACAACCCCGGCTTTTCAGAGCCGACCTGGGCTAATATTTAAGGACGGGCGCGGGCGGTAAAACCTGCTGTTTGGTTAGCGGCCCATATATGCTGTCCAATGTATATATATATATATATATATATATATATCATATAGGGATTGTGACGTCACCGGTCACCGTCGAAGTTGTTGCGGCGTCTGTGGGACGCTGTGGAGGTCACCTTAGATCGGGAGGATGAGCACGGGGTTGGGTTTTTTTTTTGGGGGGGGGGGGGGCTCTTTCATGTGTTGTTGGTAGTGACGCACTTGCGGGTGGGTTGGTCTAACATGTAATAATCACTCAGTGTGTTATCATAAACATGTATATTACAGTCAGGTAAGCTGAATGGCGGTTAGCGCAGAAACCGACATGTTTATACGATCGATGTAGATCAAGCGTGAAAATGATATGCACCACCCCCCCCCCCCCGCCCCCCTCCCGAAACAAAAAAGAAAACAAATTAATTATCAGAATGCTTGCTGGTATATTGCAACTTCTAAGTCTTGGCGAACAATTCTCAGATAAAATGGATTTGCGTCACATGTTACATGCTGTGAAATTACAACAGTAGTGTTATGTGTTATAATGTTATAATTATGTGTTATAATTCCTGGCAGATCATTTCATCTCCCCTGTCTCTGGGGTCACTGCGCCCAATTTACATTTTCATCAAACAGCCCCCCCCCCACCCCCCTCCCCCGCTCGCGCTCTCCCATAGGAGTCAACACCCAAGACCTTCTACAAATTCTCTATAGACAAAGCCTTTTAAATCAAACGTCATTCAAGGCAGGACTTGTTTTAAACAGAGAGAATGGGTCTCATTGTGGACAGGTTGCAGAATATCTACTTCGGGACCGAGAGAATGGGTCTCATTGTAGACAGTTTGTAGAATATCTACTTCGGGACAGAGAGAATGGGTCTCATTGTAGACAGGTTGTAGAATATCTACTCCGGGACCGAGAGAATGGGTCTCATTGTGGACAGATTGTAGAATATCTACTTCGGGACCGAGAGAATGGGTCTCATTGTGGACAGGTTGCAGAATATCTACTTCGGGACCGAGAGAATGGGTCTCATTGTAGACAGTTTGTAGAATATCTACTTCGGGACAGAGAGAATGGGTCTCATTGTCGACAGATTGTAGAATATCTACTTCGGGACAGAGAGAATGGGTCTCATTGTGGACAGATTGTAGAATATCTAGTTCGAGACAGAGAGAATGGGTCTCATTGTGGACAGATTGTAGAATATCTACTTCGGGACCGAGAGAATGGGTCTCATTGTGGACAGTTTGTAGAATATCTATTTCGGGACAGAGAGAATGGGTCTCATTGTAGACAGTTTGTAGAATATCTACTCCGGGACCGAGAGAATGGGTCTCATTGTGGACAGATTGTAGAATATCTACTTCGGGACAGAGAGAATGGGTCTCATTGTAAACAGATTGTAGAATATCTACTCCGGGACCGAGAGAATGGGTCTCATTGTAGACAGATTGTAGAATATCTACTTCGGGACCGAGAGAATGGGTCTCATTGTGGACAGGTTGTAGTATATGTACTTCGGGACCGAGAGAATGGGTCTCATTGTAGACAGGTTGTAGAATATCTACTTCGGGACAGAGAGAATGGATCTCGTTGTAGACAGATTGTAGAATATCTACTTCGGGAGCGAAAGAATGGATCTTGTTGTAGACAGATTGTAGAATATCTACTTTGGGACAGAGAGAATGGGTCTCATTGTAGAATGGTTGTAGAATATCTACTTCGGGACCGATAGAATGGGTCTCATTGTAGACAGATTGTAGAATATCTACTTCGGGACCGAGAGAATGGGTCTCATTGTGGACAGTTTGTAGAATATCTATTTCGGGACAGAGAGAATGGGTCTCATTGTAGACAGATTGTAGAATATCTAGTTCGAGACAGAGAGAATGGGTCTCATTGTAGACAGATTGTAGAATATCTACTCCGGCACCGAGAGAATGGGTCTCATTGTAGACAGGTTGTAGAATATGTACTTCGGGACAGAGAGAATGGGTCTCATTGTGGACAGATTGTAGAATATCTACTTCGGGACCGAGAGAATGGGTCTCATTGTAAACAGATTGTAGAATATCTACTCCGGCACCGAGAGAATGGGTCTCATTGTAGACAGGTTGTAGAATATGTACTTCGGGACAGAGAGAATGGGTCTCATTGTGGACAGATTGTAGAATATCTACTCCGGCACCGAGAGAATGGGTCTCATTGTAGACAGGTTGTAGAATATCTACTTCGGGACCGAGAGAATGGGTCTCATTGTAAACAGATTGTAGAATATCTACTCCGGCACCGAGAGAATGGGTCTCATTGTAGACAGGTTGTAGAATATGTACTTCGGGACAGAGAGAATGGGTCTCATTGTGGACAGATTGTAGAATATCTACTTCGGGACCGAGAGAATGGGTCTCATTGTGGACAGATTGTAGAATATCTACTTCGGGACAGAGAGAATGGGTCTCATTGTAAACAGATTGTAGAATATCTACTCCGGCACCGAGAGAATGGGTCTCATTGTAGACAGGTTGTAGAATATCTACTTCGGGACCGAGAGAATGGGTCTCATTGTGGACAGATTGTAGAATATCTACGTCGGGACCGAAAGAATGGGTCTCATTGTAGACAGATTGTAGAATATCTACTTCGGGACCGAGAGAATGGGTCTCATTGTAGACAGGTTGTAGAATATCTACGTCGGGACCGAAAGAATGGGTCTCATTGTAGACAGATTGTAGAATATCTACTTCGGGACAGAGAGAATGGGTCTCATTGTGGACAGATTGTAGAATATCTACTTCGGGACCGAGAGAATGGGTCTCATTGTGGACAGATTGTAGAATATCTACGTCGGGACCGAAAGAATGGGTCTCATTGTAGACAGATTGTAGAATATCTACTTCGGGACCGAGAGAATGGGTCTCCTTGTAGACAGGTTGTAGAATATCTACTTCGGGACCGAGAGAATGAGTCTCATTGTAGACAGGTTGTAGAATATCTACTTCGGGGTCGAGAGAATGGGTCTCATTGTGGACAGATTGTAGAATATCTACTGGAGGGGAGAACGAGTAATTGCAGACAGCAATAAGTGTCTTCTGGACACGGGTAGTCTGCCCGCTTGGTATTGGTATCTACTGACGGTTGTCCAGACATTTGTCACGTGGTTCAGGCCGAGAGATGTCTGTCTGTTCGTTGTCGATCGGGTGGATTACA
The DNA here is from genome assembly GCA_964019135.1 of Arenicola marina. Classification (NCBI taxonomy): domain Eukaryota; kingdom Metazoa; phylum Annelida; class Polychaeta; family Arenicolidae; genus Arenicola; species Arenicola marina. The sequence continues at coordinate 28,953,162 of OZ025256.1, forward strand.
AGCTGCAATTGACCACTTATTACAACACGCCTGGTGCTTGATGTATCGGCCCACGCTCCTCCCCCCCCCCCCTCCGCCCCGTTCTATGCCGCGCCCCGCCCCGCCCTCTGCCAGGCCCCCGCCCCCTGCCCCCTGCCAGCCCATCGCCGTAATCTTCTTTCACCCCACCCTTGCATCGCGCCTTTTCCAGTCACCCATTAGGCAGGTGCCCCCTCCCTCTTCCCACCCACCCACTTGATTTTCTGCGTTTCACTCATCCTCCCCTCAATCCACCTTAAACCAACCCCACCCCGCCCCACCATCGATATTCCAGTCCCCCCCCCCCCTTCTCCTTCTCGCCCAGCATGTCCCGGCCCTGTCCCCGAATTACAGCATATTCGTCCATCCCTGCTTTCGCTATCTGTCATTCATTTACATACCCCCATCACCCCCCTCACCCCCCTACCCCCTTCAGCCGCCCCTCTGCCGGCGCCCTGTCCAGTTATTATTCATGTTGCACATAAACAGCACTGGGACTGTCGTGAAGGCGCTGATTAAGCCGCGACTCCCGCGGATTACGTGTGTGATGAGTCTCTCGCTAGGTGGCGCGACGGGCCCCGGACGCACTCTTCGCTAGGCGGCTCCGGTCGCCACCGGCTTCAAGCCTTGACGCCGGGCGGCGAGGCGGCGGGTGGATTGAACTTTGACTGGGAACGTATCCGGATGGGAAAATCCCAAACGCCCCGCCCGGAATACCTTAACAGGAAGTGGGCGTCCGGAGGTTAATGTGCGTGGAGAATACGGTAGAACCCCCCCCCCCCTCCCCCATGCCCCCGCCGCCCCTTGCCGCCGCCGCCCCGTGCCGTGGCGGTGACGTTGCCGGGGTGGGAAGGATGCGAGGAAAGGGCGGAGAGGGAGGTGGGGCTGAGATAGAGGCGCGCCGGGTGGGGTGAGATGTGTATTGGAGGAGGGGTGGGGGGGGGGGGGGAGCGGAGTGGACGTGGGTATGGCTGTGTTCGGGGGTGAGGATTTATCACCGTCCAGCCGAGGACCAATCAGGCTGCGGCCAGCGAGGGCCAGAAACAGAGCCGGCATCGTGCCGGCTTCATGATAAAGCACACCCGCCTCGACCCCCCCAGAAAAGGATTAAATTCTCCCGCAACATCATTTCCGAGGGATTAATTTCTGGGGGATTAGGCTTGTGTGCCTGTCGTGCGCTAGGCTACCTTCCATCTTGCCCTCCGCCTAATGTATTTACTTTTACTTATCTTTCTTTTTTCCCCCTTCTGCGGGCCCCGGGGCCTCCGTAATCTTGCGGATTAAGCATGGCATTTGGTTAAATGTATAAGGAAAGGCAGCGTTTGCGAGGGGGGAGCTGGCTTAAATAATGCATTCCGGGGGCCAGCTCTCATCTGAACGGGTTTCCGACGTGAGTGTTTTGATGATGCGAGGGATAAATTTGCCATTTCAGATGTACCTAATCCTATTTTATCTGCCGGGGTATGCATTAGGAGGTGTTTTGGGGGGAGCAATTTCTCCGTTTCTGTGGACCGACTTTAATCCCTCATTTCACATTCAATTTGCACATGGCCAGCTTTGATCCCGGCTCGGTCTGTCCCCCGGCAAACCAGGGCCGCCCTCGTGAGTCGTCGCCATATTGCCTAGGGATTAGAGCCAGAATGACTTTTTCATGTAACGTCGCTTCAATCGGCCTCGACAAAAGGCGACGCCGGTGCCCCCTACTGGCGCCGCCTGGCGGTGGGCGACTGACAAAGTACTTCCGGTTTGTTGTGACCATTGCGCGGTCGACTTTTGCTGGGCTGTTGGTGTCTTCGTCACGTGATTAATTGCGGCTTTCTCCGAGTCGCCATGGCGACGAAGACGCAAGTCCGCCTCGGATGATACATTCCACGCTTCAAAAATTAAACTTTCTTTTTTGTTGTGCTTTTTTTGCCATTTGTCTTAGTCTTGACCAACTGCCGCGGTGTGAATGCGCATGCGTGTCACCCGCTAGCTTCCTCGCTTCCAAACCGTGGCAGTTTGACGCCTGGTTAAATTGTTTTTCTCTTCCTATGGTAGTAAACCTGTTGTTTCATTAAGTAACATTGTCCATTCTTTCGTTTCTGCTTAGCAAGCCGCATTTCTTATACCGATAGACGATTTAGAGTCAATAGTTCAGAATATTCCACTGTGAGGCGCCACTGCACGTGCAACGCATGCTGCGTTTCAAATATTAAAAAAAAAAATTATTGCTTTAAAAAAATGGTAATGAGATATGTGCAGGTGCCTGATACCTTTTATTTTGGTCTTTGCACAATTGTTAATGTCAAAATGACATGCATATAACATTGGTTCGAGTGCGAACAGCCATGTGATATGCATGTTCTCGCAAACCTTGGTCTAATGTGAACCTTCGGTCGTAACAATAAAAGTATTTTCAAAAATGCCCAGTCACAAAGTACGGGATGGATTTTTCCCGGCCCTGATGTCACAATGGGCCGTAACCAGCTGAGTGCGAGCATGTGTATCCAGTACCCTGCTAATAACGTATTTATCTCAGTAGAACAATTAAAGTTTTCCCAGAACTCTTTGCGTCAGATATGCTTTTTCTATAATGACTGGTATTTATGAAGTCCTTTATGAACAAACAATGGCTTTTCCCACGGGGCTCAGCTTGTAAGATGACACAGGTAATGTGCTAAAAGACCTGGGCGCCTCGACCCACGGTTTGGCCGTGTATGTCACTCCGAGCGCTTTGGTATTTAATCAAGCTGCTCAAACAGCAATTTACCTTCCATAAATGACTTCCGAATACATTTTTCAAGCTGGCACTGCTTGATTTTGTTATTGTTACTAGTAAATATACGTGCTATGATATATATCCTAGTAATGTTACCCCTAAACAGACATAAAAACGACCGCAGTGTTATTGTTAGGTGATATGATATCTATCCTAGTAATGTTACCCCTAAACAGACATAAAAACGACCGCAGTGCTATTGTTAGGTGATATGATATCTATCCTAGTAATGTTACCACTAAACAGACATAAAAACGACCGCAGTGTTATTGTTAGGTGATATGATATCTATCCTAGTAATGTTACCCCTAAACAGACATAAAAACGACCGCAGTGTTATTGTTAGGTGATATGATATCTACCCTAGTAATGTTACGGCTAGTCATAACAAGGACAGTAGTGGGGATGATTTGATGACGTAGTACACAAGATGTATCGACCTTAATCACTGCCACTCTCGTTGACCATTCGGCCGCTACGGGGGGCTACGGGAGGCCACTGGGAGAGAGCTCAGGACCGAAGCCGCCCGCCAGTAAAATGCACCTAAATAGATACATGTATAGGAGGGCTATACGTTATCCCGGTGTTCCTTAGCCCCCTAGGGTCGTATTTACTTAAGATTTGGCCCGCGGCTGTGGGATAAGTATATGACCTTTCGGCGGGAGCGTTTTCCCATCCTGCCGCTAGATTCCGACGGCGCGGTCCCCGGTCGCTGTGGAGACACGCGCGACTGCTGCTGCCCGCTACGTGGCGCTGTTTGTCTCCTGGGCGTGGTTGGCTTGACAACAATAATGCGTCGCGGTCTGACGTCACGCGGCTCTCTCGTCGGCGTTCCTTTAAGTTTAACAGCGGCACGCCCCCTCCCCCTCCCCCTCCCCCTCCCCCTCGCACCCGATTGGACCGTGACTGAGGCATGATAGAAGGATGTTGTCGTTGCTGACTGGTGGCTGCGAGGCAGTCCGCTTGTGATGTGACAATTTTACTTCAATCTACAAGAAGAAAGAGAGAGATAGGGGAGGGGGGTGGGGGAGCAAACTCCTTCATTTAAATAACGGGCGTGAAGCGGTTTTACTTTTCGTACATGATCCGCCCAGTTGTGTAGGTCCGGCCGGCCGGTGACGCGTGGATGGTGTGTTGGCGGCACAGTGGCGGGTATTGTTGTGGCGTACTTCATACGACAACCACCGGGGGTACCGCCTGCCTGCCTCACACACGTGTAACGGCATTCCGTCATACGTCAGCAGGATCCCAGCCATGTCCGCCCGAGTGCTAAGTTCACGCCCACACCTGGAGCTGAGGCGGGCGCTGAGGTTTAGGTTGAGGCTGAGGCTGGGGCTGGGGCTGGAGCTCAGGCTGGGGCTGGGGCTGGGGCTGGGGCTGGGGCTGGGGCTGAGGCTGAGGCTGAGGCAGGGGCCGGGGCTGGAGCTGAGGCCGGGGCTGGAGCTGAGGCTGGGGCTGGGGCTGGGGCTAGGGCTGAGGCTGGGGCTTGGTGGGATAACATGACACGAAAATGTGGTTATAAGCGGCTCAACTGGGACAATGCACCTCCTGGGACAATATATATATGGATTAGATAAAACTTGCCACAGATCCACGGTTCGAACCCAGGGCGTCATTTCACGAAGATTTCATAACTTTTGCTCTTCAAATAAAAAAGTTGTATAGCCAAGCCGAAGAGCAACGAAAAATGTCGAATGTATCATAAAAAATTAGTTTTTTTTAATATTAGCCGAAATAATTGTCTCTGAGATGGCTGCACCCGAATAATCTCTGCATAATGCTTATTTCTGTTGCTCGTAAAATTACGATCAATCGTTAAATCGCCATGTTAAAGATAACGATTATAAGCTTTGGGAGCTTTTTGTCAGCCGCCCCCGTAGACCAATTGATCTGCAGCTCAACCTGCTTACCGACTCAAGGCTGTGCCGGGCGGTGGACGGACGTTTCGGCCAGTGGACGTTTTAGCATTTAAAATGCCGCCCCACCGGTTAACATCTCTGTTTTTTGGCCAATCACCTTGTTCGACGCAGCTCTGAGAATTCGTACTTGTCCCCCCCCAAAAAACGACATTGAATATATCCTCACCACTTAGGAACGCATAAATAAACATATTTTTATATATGTGCATATGTGATTCATAGTCCCTCAATTATTGTGTCTGAGTTAACTTGCAACGTGTTCTTGACAGGAATGTTGCAAAATGTCATCGGAATTCTATACAAAACTGTGCCGGGGAGCCTTCACGGCCTAGAAGTAGCGTACTCGATTGATTGCAGTTTAAGTCCCCCTTGCAGTGTCACTTTTCGTCAGTCATCTCTAATTGTTCCTTCACTCGATTTAGCCCGTCTTTGCACAAGGGTGGCTCAAACCGCTATTCTATCCATCCATCCTTCTGCTCGCCTTTTCAGATATCTTAACTTGACGTCGACAATCAATAGTCGTCTATGAAGGATCATAGAACGTGCTAAAGTCTTTTCAGAGCCCGGAAGATTATTCTCTAAACGACAATTCTGGGTGACTTCAATTCCATAATCGTGCACATGACGTTTTGAGTTCATGTTGGTATAAAAGACTACGGTAAATGCGTTTCAAATTTGTAACCGCAAAACTTCGAGTCATCCCCTTGGGACATGAGTCATTCTCTTTAACGCCTTCGCTCATCTTCCTTGTGTCAACTTATTAGGAACGAGGCGTCTGTGAATCCCATGCTTCGCTTCACTTCTCTTCACGATTACACCCGTCTGCGTGACTGCAACGTGACATCACCGCTCATGCTGTCCAATCAGAAGGGGGATCTGTGTATCATTGGATGTACCAAGTCCACGTTAAATCACAAAGCAGACGCCCAACTTGATCTATGTTCCGGTTTGACTGCGTGGGCATTGAACCACTCTTCTGTTCAGCCCAACAATTTTATTTCGCAAATTTCTGAACCGTTCATCTTACTCAAAACAGTCATGACTCGCTTAACTATTGGATAAAACTACTGCTGCTACCACCCCCCCCCCCCCACACGCACGCCCCCTATTCCCCCTCCCTCCTCGCTCGTGTAACGAATGGGAATCGTTTTAGCCGTGCTATGTCTGGGTGGGTGACGAGACGCTCTCGGTATGCGCGAGATCTCGTCACGACTCGCTGGTGACGAAGGGTTAATTTTTTTTAGACCTTCTGTTAATTAATGCGCGTGGATATCTCAATCGTGGCGTATTTATAATGTCCGTACTGACAAAAAAAGATGCCTTTCCGTTTAATATAACGGATGAAACATTTGGATTTTAATATCGTCGTTTAAATTATAGCTCGTTCCCAATTAGAAGAAAAAGGAGACGACGTCTTTGATGTGGAAAATGGAAGATGAAGATATCTTCATGTGCCAGAGATTTGTAAAGATGACTCCGACACGCTGAAGTTGAGTTGTTTAGCGTTACAGCTGCCAGTCACTATTTACTGTATGTTACCCTACCCCACCCCCCCACCCCTTCAATCCCGGGTGGGGGTTGAGGTGGGGGGGGGGTTCCTGAAGGTGTAAGGTATGAATGGTGAAGGCTGTAATGGTGAAGTGACCCGTTCGGCTGGCTGTTCGTTGCAGACCTCCGCGGCCCGGGTGTGTGACCACTTAATCTTGTCATAGGAAACACCGGGCCCCTCGCCTTGTGCGAGCGACGCGGTCGGGGCATGGACTGGGGCATAGGGGGCGGGCGGGCAGGGGTGGCGGGGGTGGGGGGGGGGTGCTGCTGGGGACGGGGATAGCGCACTTGGTGTGAACCGGCTTCTTCTCTCGGTTGCAATACGTAATTCGTATGTATTATGCATGTTATACAGTACAAAAAAGGGAATTTGCTGCGTTCGGCTTCAATTTGATATGGTGCGGGGCGTTTTTTTCCTTACTGCCGTGAAATAGTTTCTTTATTCGGTTTTAAACATGCAATATCAAACAGTTTCCTTTAATAAGATGGATTGTTTTTTTTGTATGACACCCGGCCAAGGAATAAACCTCCCGGTTTGATAATATTTTTTGTGAAAATAATAAACCGGTGCCAGACACGGGCGGAGATTGACCCCGCAACCTGTCGGTCTGCGGTGTGACGTGCCAGCACTACACCACGGCGGCTCCCTCTGAAATAACTGTCCTCGGCTAATATCTCTCCGCATTATAAACTTCTCTATTCATATATGATGAAGTCATCCTGTGCGAAAAACATACGCATATCTAATAACATATGTTTCCGCTTGAGATATCATGCGATGTAGAAGTATTATGTCATAAACCATGACACGCTGAGAGCCGATTGAGCTCACGCATTGTCCGAATACGTGGACCCTTTTTTGGTGTGTTTACGGTCGGTGAATTGGCGGTTTTCGCGGTGTCGACACGGTGTTATACCCAGTCATTGGTGGTTGGAAATGATATTGATCGGCCTTTATTCCATATTTGTGTTGCTTGATCTCACTGGAGTCATTGTCCAGGTAGGTTTCCTTGTCCCGTGTAGCCCTTTGTGTGCATAAAGGTGGCCTTAAACACCCACCACTTCTTGTCATGTTTTAACGTTCTCTTAACGTTCTCTTAACGTTCCTCACTCAGTGGGATGAAGTAGGGGTTTATTCTTGGATCTATCGGGGGTTTTGATAATTGTTTGAGATTAAGCTTCATTTAATACGCCGTATCAACTGTTCCGTTTCA
>OZ025256.1:28960821-29114753 GCA_964019135.1 Arenicola marina
AAAGCCGCCCCGGTGACGGCGGCAAATCCTCGGAAAATGAGAAGTCTGAGGGCTTAGACCTCGGGCTTACGTCCCGGATGTCGCCCGGCTGACGATAGAGGGATTAAGGCCGACTTCCTGCCTCGCTCTCGCGCTCGCTCTCGCTCTCGCTCAGCCCGACGTGACCTCAGCCGCCTCGCCCGGTGTCAGCGGTGACGGTCCCGGTGACGGTCCCGGTGACGGGGGACATATGGGGCGGGAGGTGGGGGGGCGCAGGGGTGGGGCGGGGGGACGACTCGTCCCCAGGGTGACTTCTTCCCTTACCTCTTTCGCTGCGTATTTCTCCTGGGCCGGTTAGACGGTGCACCGGGTTGCCGGGGGTGTGATTGCCAAATTAGCCCGGGTCGTGTGAGGGGGAGGCGAGGTGGGGGGGGGGGGTAGTGGGGGGGTCGGGTCGGGTCGGGGGGTTCGGCCTCTGGAGCAAACCCGGGTACTTCCAATTACTTCCACCTGACGGCGTTAACCGGGGGTGGCGGGAGCCTTGGTAACGGGTCACGTGGTCTATCTACTCGCCCACACCGCTCGCGGCTCTAGTACGAGGCCGGGGCAGGGACAACAGGCCGGGGGTAGGCCGGGGGTAGGACCGCACACACCGCCGCCGCCACCAGTCGCTAGGGCTGGGCTCCAAGGGGGTAATCCCCAGGCCGCTGAAGCCGTGTGCTGGGGACTGATCCCTGGGAACCCCACCCGCTGGGGCTTGCTGGCCCGGCTCGGCCCTGCCCTGCCCTGCCCTGCCCTGCCCTCTGCCGGCGGAGATTTGTCACTTGGCCGTCACGCAGTCAGTGAATCTCTACCGCTAGTGTCGCTCGCTGGCACCGGAGGGCGCTGCGTGAGAGGTCTTTTGTCGCGGTTTGACTTTGTCTTTGACGCCGCGGCCGCTGGAGGGCGCTCAGGGTTCTCCCGCCACCAGAGGGCGCCCTGTCTCGGCGGATGGAGGCTGATACGCTATGCTTACCGATAGAGGGCGCTCCAGTTTGGACTATATGTACTTTCTGTTTGGCAACAGCCTCTCAGTTTCCGCAGCCGTGACGCTTTCCCGCGCACCTAACCTGTAGCCTCATAGCCGATATGTGGTGACCATGGCAACCTGATTCGAGACGCCCCCACCATGTTAGGATCATTGACCCACAACCTGGGTGAGACCCTGCACACCTCCACCGTGGGGAAACAATGGTAACCCGTCGCAACCAATGCAACATTCTATACAGGCGATCTATTTGGAGGATTGCCTTGCGTTTTCTCCACTTTCTTGTCTGTCACTCCGCCCTTGTCTTGTCATGTCATAATGTGTTCTCATCAGGTGTTGAGTGATCCAGATTGGTCCTGATCTATTGGATATTTAACCTCAATTTCCGCTTCTCTCTACTTACAGCCAAATCGATGCCAATTCACTGCATCGTCGAACAGATCGGTCCAGCCGACGGCGATACCGGGAACAGCAACAACACTGGTGGTGGCGGGACCGGGGCAGGCGGAGGCGGAGGGAGTGGCGGCGCTGGAGGGAACAGCCACGGCTCCACGTCCAGTTCGGCGTCCAAGCCGCCGTCCGGATCGGGTTCCCGCGACAAGAAGCTTCCGGAATCGGTGGTGGAGCTGGACACGTACGCCATCTTGCCCGGATCGACCCTCTTCAGCGAGCTGGTCCGGGCGGCACTCATCAAGATCGGATACACCGCCTCCGAGGCCATGTGCGCTAAGGGTGAGTGCTGCCCCCTCGTGTCTGGATCAATCTCCCGATCCGTCCCTCACCCTCTCGCTCACTTCTTCTTACGCTACACTCCCTACTCCCTTACTCCCTGCCCCTTACTTCTTCCCATCTCCCCTTCCCCGCCCTTCACCTCTCCTCCTTCCCTCCCTCTCATACTATGTCTATGTCTACTCTCTCGCGACTCTGCCATTGTCACCCTCACCCTCCCCATCTCTCCACGTCCGTCCCTCCACTCATACGTTTTCACTCTCCCCGTCACGTCCCCCATTTCCCCCCCTCCCCCCACCCCCCCTAATATCCCATCCCCCTTTTTTTTTCCCCAGCCTCTAAATCGGACAATAATAGAACAGGCGTAAAACATCCATTATCCAATAGAGTCAACATGAATAGATCAGTTCTAAGGCAATAAGTGAAATCCTAATCTTGATCTGTGCTTTCAAAGCACTGGCTTTCAATGTGGATCTCTCTCTTGTATCTCTCCACCAGGTGCCATTCAGATAAAGAACTGGAAACCCCTGACCTTTGACACCATCACGGAGAGCCCCAACTCCACGCTGGACGAGATCCTGGGCGATTTGACCTCTGTGGCGACCTTGAGAATACGGCTTTGCAGGTATGTACCGTATTTGCATGGTCTCGTGTGTATTCGCTATCACACCATCGCTTGTAGTTTCCGTAGCGTGGTTTTTTCTCGACACTAACTCGTTGTAAATACTTTTGTAAATACGATGTTTTCACTGTGTATCTGTGTGATAAGTAAGTCTGCTTCGGTCATTAAGTAACGTTGTCACCTGGCTGGGCAACTCTTGGCGAGTCAAACTCCATTGGTCACACAATGTCGAAATGTAAATAATAAATAGCAAACGCCGTCGAAAAAAGAAAGAAAATCAGCTACTTAAAACAGCCATTTGTGGACTTACTTAATCACCAATTGTGTATCTGTCTGTTTGTGTGTGTGCTAAGCGGTCTAACCCGGGCGTGGTAAGTACATCGCTTCTATCGCTTCTGTAGATCCTCACAGCCTTCTAGACATTGTCTTCTCTCTGTGGCGCATGTTGATGATGAACGTAAACACAATACCCACTAACAACGCATGAATGGAGATTGCCATGACGACGACAGTTTGCAGACGACACCGTCACTTGAAACTCCTTTCTTTTAAAAAGCGCGGGAGTATTGTTTTTTTGTTTTTTGTTTTCCTGGGAGTGGGGGAGTCACGTCATCAATCATTTGTGAGTCACGTGGCTGCGGATGGGCGCGTCCGCCATACTGGTGACCGTCGCTGGCTCCTGAAAACTCTCGGGCGTATGGCTTTTATTGGTGCGACAGTGACACGGTCGAGCTTTTGGGCTTCAAAGTGACGTGATGTGCCGTACGCGATGAGGGGGGAGGGGAGGGGGGAGGGGGGGGGATTCTGTCTGGGCGTGGTGACCGATGGAAAGAAGAGGGGTGGGCGGCTGGGTAAACGATCATCGGAGACACTTGTGGCTACAACTTCAGCTATCTCATATATATATTACATATATATATATATATATCCTGCATTTAATATATATATCGCTTTTCAACGTTTTATTTGATACAGAAGATTTTAAAATTAGCCATAGTTTACGGTAGACACCTCTCCTGGAAAAGAAGTGCACCGTATAGTGTACACTGTTTGAGATAATTACATAGATGGTGGACTGCTGGGTATGAGGCGGTATAGGCTGACATGACAGAGATAAGGCCGACTCCTAGCTTGGTAGCGTACCAGAAAGTTCGGGAAAGTGGGTGAGGGGCGCAGGGACAGGCGTCAGATCGGAAAGGATAAATAGTTGTAATGCACTTTCATTTAATGGAATATAGTGGGGAAAACCTTGTGACTATGTAATGATACTGTCGGGCTTTATTTTTTGTCGACTGCGCCAGTAGGGACGAAGCAACAAAAAGGGGGGCGGGGGCTTCCGTCGGAGCGGATTTCCAAGCCGGATCTTGTTGTAGGTTGATCTGGATTGGCTGGCGGGAGGGTAGGGGCGGGCCTCGCAATCCGCTCGGAGTGTGTGAAGCTCGTGTCCAGGAAACAATTTATCCGTTTACTGCGGGGCTGTTATGCCAGTCATTATCACAGCATTAGAGTTAATCACCACATTGTTTTCCTCAACCAACCGGGCCCTCCTCCCCTGCCCCCCCCCCCCTTGCCTTACCTCCCCGTCCCCCTAACCCCACGCCTCCCCCCCCCCCCCACCCACAATGCCCACATCACCAACCCGGACTGGCTGTGCCGCTGGCTTACACCCTGACCCGACCCAACCCTAGCCCCATCCCCCACCCCCCTTTTGTTCCGGCTTACACCTACCCCCCCTCCCCCCCCCCCCTTCCGAGTAGACCCGCGGCGACTCCTGCGCTGCAATTTACTGGCTGAATATGAGGATTTTTTCTTTTTTTCGCCGGCTCTATCTGTCCTCTCGCCGGCCAAACTGCCTCGTTCCCACAGCGAGGCTTAACGTTGCCGGGCGCCGAGTCACCCCAGTAACCAATTTGGTTATTAGCGGCTGTAGGATTAAGGCCTGTTTTTTTGGGGTAGGTGTGGGTGTGTGGGTGGGTGTCCCGGCTTGTCGGGCAGTGTCACCCCGGCGTATGCCGCCCAACCAACCAGACATCTGATGGGGATCGTTTAGATCTATCCGCATTATCTGTCTCCTCTATCGGACCGATTAGACCCGACCCTAGACCCCCCACCCCATCCCCCACCCCCCGCACCCCCCACGCCACATCCACTTACCCAGTCCGGACCCTTGTCGTCTACAGTCGTACCACACCCAACCTCACCCTCTTCCTATCCGTTTGTCAGCTACCGACAAAATACACCCCCCCCGCCACCGCCGCCCGACCTTCCTACCCCCCCCCCCCGCTGTTGGTTGCCGATTTGCAGACAGATAAAAGCTAGAGGGTCGTGGGAGAGAGGAATAAAAAGTGCCAATGGCGCGGTGCACCCTGGGATACACTGGTGCACCCTAGGATACGTTGGTGCGCCCTGGGATACACTGGTGTACCCTGGGATACACTGGGATACACTGGTGTACCCTGGGATACACTAGTGCACCCTGGGCTACACTGGTGCACCCTGGGATACACTGGTGCACCCTGGGATACACTGGTGCACCCTGGGATACACTGGTGCACCCTGGGATACACTGGTGCACCCTGGGATACACTGGTGCACCCTGGGATATACCGGTGCACGCTGGGATACACTGGTGCGTCCTGGGATACACTGGTGCACCCTGGGCTACACTGGTGCACCCTGGGATACACTGGTGCACCCTGGGATACACTGGTGCACCCTGGGATACACTAGTGCACCCTGGGCTACACTGGTGCACCCTGGGATACACTGGTGCACCCTGGGATACACTGGTGCACCCTGGGCTACACTGGTGTACCCTGGGATACACTAGTGCACCCTGGGCTACACTAGTGCACCCTGGGATACACTGGTGCGTCCTGGGATACACTGGTGCACCCTGGGATATACCGGTGCACGCTGCCGGTTGGTCATTCGGTGCTTTACCCAGGCTATTGGCGTCTCTACCTCATCCGTTGGTCGGTGCTGCACGCTGGCTTCCTGCGCTTCGCCTGCCTGTTTTTTTTTACAGCTGAATTGTGGCGACAGAAACGGAATGAGCCAAATAGAGAGCAGTTACGTCACCGCTCTCGCCGTACGCGTATCACAATATATAGGCTGTTGATATGAGGTTATATAAGGTAAGGGTGACAGCCCGCAGCGGCCGCGTGGCCTTCTTGTCTGGACAGACCGGTCCGGGACGCTGCGGTGATTGTGTCTGGATTCGCCCCCCCCCCTCTCCTCTTAGTGTAGTGGTGTGTGGTGTGGTGTGTGGTGTGGTGTGTGGTGTGGTGTGTGGTGTGGTGTGTGGTGTGCCTGTACGTGCCTTGTGACAACGCTATTTCTCTCACTCACCCCTGCATACCTGCATTTTTTTGGCGACATTTGGCCAGCACCGTTTTGCCGTTTGCTTCTTGCAGCCAATCCAAGACGATTGTCATGGAAGAAGTGAAGGAGAAATTGCTCCAATTTTTGCTGGAGCGTTCTCAGGGCGTTCTCGCCAGCACCGGATGTCCCATTGAGAAGGTGAGTACAGCGCGACGCGCAGCGGTGGCGACCCCTAGCGAATGCAGTCGAAATTACCCGTATTTTCGAATTATACATGAAGTCTTTTATTGCAAATATCGCTCCCAACTGCAAACACAACATTTTCGGCGCTATATTTACTTCTGTTTGGACAGTTTTCGGTAGTTCAGTTCGAATTTTGGACCCGATATTGTCACCTTTTCCTAATGGCGTCCTGCCGACACTAGCGCCATCTGTCGGTCGGTGATGATGATGATTGTATAGCCGCTGTCCGCTTTCTCGTCTTCCAGAAGCTGTTGTCGCAGATCTCGCGCGGGGACTACAGTCACGCGTTGCCGTCCGAGACGCGCGAGGCCTTCAACAAGTGGTACCGCGACCAGACGAAGCGCAACAACCCGCCGCTCATGCTGCCCCCCGCCCCGTCCCCCCAGGGTCTCCTCAACTGCCACTCGCTCGGCGCCAGCCCCTCCCTCCGCTCCACCTCGTCCCCCTCCGGCCAGAGCCCGAGCCCGAGCCAGACCTCTCCAGCCAAGACGGCGGCCGAGGGCCACGGCTTCTCGCCGCTGGTCTGCTCACAAGGGGGCGCCCTGATCGGCGGCCATCACATGCCCGGAAGTAACACCCCGCTGGCCAAGAGCCTGGAGGCCGCGTACGGGCCGTTTCCGTTTCGCGCGCGCATGCGCACGTCGTTCGATCCCGAGAATGAGATTCCGCGCCTGCAGAAGTGGTTCCAGCACAACCAGCACCCGTCGCGGGACCAGATGATTGGCTACCTCAACGAGCTGAACGCGTTGGAGTCGCGCGCCGGCCGCAAGCCGCTCGACCTCACCAACATCATCTACTGGTTCAAGAACGCGCGCGCCGCGCAGCGTCGGACGTCGCGAGGGCCCGGCGACGGGTGCGGCGATGGGGTGGAGGGGGCCTCGCCCGGCGCCGCCGCCGCAGCCGCAGCCGCCGCCGCCGCCGCCGTTGCCTCCGCCCACGCCGCCGACATCAGCGGCGAGCCCGGCGACGATAGCATGGATGACATCATATCCGGCGGAAGTCCGGTCGATCAGGTGCCCGAGCTGCCCAATCGCAACGCGATCTACGTGGTGAAGCCGATCCACCACTCGGACGAGGGCGAGAAGGTGGAGTTCGTGCGCTTCAACGACGAGGACACTGGGTTCCCCGAGCAGCAGGGGGGGATGTCGGCGCGAGACCGAGAGCGAGAGCGGGAACGGGAACGGGAGCGCGAGGAGGGGTCGGACGGGGAGGAGGGGCGCGAGGCCCCCTCCCCGTTCTCCTCCCCGGCGGCGGCTGGGGCTGGGGCGGGGTCGGGCGGGGGGGGTCTTCCTCCTCCTCCTCCTCCTTCCCCAAGGCGTCGTCGGCGGCGGCTCACAACGGAGAACCCAACAACAACACCCTGGTGGGGGGTCCCTCCCCGACCCTGGAGCAGGAGGAGGCGTGCGACCTCAGCCTGCACCCCCGCGGCAAGACCGAGCCCCCCCCGCACCCCCGGCGGTGGCGGCGGCGGCGGCCTGGCGCACCACCATCACCCCCACCCCCACCCCCCACCACCAGCACCAGCACCACCAGCGGCAGCAGCAGCAGCACCACCCCCAGCAGCACCACCACCACTACATGATGCCCATGCGGCACCACCCGCTGGGCGCGGGCGACGGGGTGGAGACCCTCCGGCCGCTCAAGCGGGAACGAGAGGACGAGGAGGACGGGGAGGAGGGGGACGATGATGACGGGGAGGAGGAGGAGGAGGAGATGATGATGGCAGGGGGGGGAGAGGGGACATGGAGCGGGGGGTATCTCTCCGGGGGCAGCGGCGGCAGCCACACGGCCACCCCGTCCCCGCAGAGCAGTATCTCCTCTCAGCTGACGGGGGGGCGGCGGGGCCGGCACCCCCGGCGGCCTGGGGGGACTCCAGTCGCCCCACGCCGCGCTCCAGATGGCCGCCATGTCGCACGCGCTTAGCATGCACTACATGGGACATCCGGGTCTCTACCAGACGGCCTCCCCGACCCTGGGCGGCCACCCGGGCTACCACTCCCCGGGGTCCGCCGCCGCCGCAGCCGCAGCCGCCGCCGCCGCGGGGGGCAACAAGGACCTCCAGAGCCACTCCTCCCCGACCGGAAGTAGCGACGGCAGCGATCGAAAGAAGCGGAGTCGCGTCTTCATCGACCCGCTGTCTGAGATCCCCAAGTTGGAGAAGTGGTTCTTGGAGGACACGCACCCGTCGTCGTACATGATCGAGAAGTACACGGACGAACTGAACCGCTCCGCCTACCGCCTGCGCTTCCCCAAGCTCGAGCCCAAGAACGTGCAGCTCTGGTTCAAAAACCACCGCGCCAAGGTCAAACGGCAGCGTCTCGGGCTGGAGGCGCCGCCCTCGTCTTGACCTCTTGACCTCCCCGAAGGTCAAGTTGAAATTGACGTTCAAGGTCACACACAAGTTGCCTGCTCCTAGAGAGACTTGATATGATATATATATATATAACTATATATATATATATATATTCGCTAGGATATTTGAGAGTGATCGCCGCGCCAAAAATTGGAAGCATTGAGACTGAGAAGGACTGCTTTGCCCCTCATGCATGCCATAGATGTGTATACTACTCGTGTGGTGTGGAGGGTGTCGGTGTTTGCGTGGACGTTTTCTATACTGGACTACCTCGCCTGGCGCGTTGGCGTTGTGACTGTGTAACGTGTGACCGGCCCATGATGGAGGAGGGGCGAGGGAGGGGAAGGGGAGGGGATTTCTCCCCGTGTGTCCCCTGGACTAAGGACGTGTGGACCCCGCTGGGGCGGTCAGGTCTTCATGGGGAGTATGTCATGTCAAGGTCAGGCCATGTCAAGGTCAGGTTATGTCAAGGTCAGGTCATGATATTTGTGCATGTCCTGCTTGCTGTAGTGTGCCCCACAGTGTCATGCGTGTCGGAATTATCATGCTGACTGTGTAGCATGTCTGCGATGTCATGTTGGCTGTAGCATGCTTGCAATGTCATGCTGACTGAAGCATGCCTACAATGTCATACTGACTGTAGCATGCTTGCAATGTCATGCTGACTGTAGCATGCCGACAATATCATGCTGACTGAAGCATGCCTACAATGGCATACTGACTAGCATGCTTGCAATGTCATGCTGACTGTAGCATGCCTACAATGTCATGCTGACTGTAGCATGCCTACAGTGTCATACTGGCTGTAGCATGCTTGCAATATCATGCTGACTGCAATGTCTGCAATGCCAACAGCATGTCATGCTCTCTGAGCGCGTCCGCAGTGCAATATCTAATTGTATCTGTCAGTGACCCAATCTACCGGGTCACGTGACTTAACATAAGTGCTAAGATGTAATTCACACGACGGGTTTGAAAGAAAAACGACCTTTTCTCATTCCAAGATGTACGCGTTCTTAACTTTCCATGACTTTTTCAATTGCTTCTTTGCTCAAGGGGAGAAAACAACTCGTGCGAGGATTACTATTGTTATTATTATTATTATTTTTGTTATCATGCGGAGGAGGAGGTCTGCTTTGTACCCTGTTAAAAAAGGTAAAATAATAGGCGACGAAGCCGGTCAAACGGAATCTTTCAATGGGTTACTTACTGAGCGTGTAAGCGGTGTTCATGCATTCCACTACTGCTGACTCTGAGCTGTGTCCATATATTGCCTCTCTTTGTTTGACAGTAGTTTTCTTGTCTACGCATCAGCAGGTTTATTTTCCTTTCTCTGGCCCTCTGTTCATTTGTCAGCGCATTTACCTTGTTTTTGCCAAGAGGGTGTTTATTGTAGATGCATTTATTTGCGCGTAAAGTGTAAATATTGGGATCTATCTGTTAAAAACAGCTCGATTCCTTATTGTTGGTTCGCAGGATATTTACCACAGTCAAAGAGTGAATTGCTTGTTAAAGGAGTTATTTAATGCTGTCTTTTTTTTATAATTTTATACATATTATTGCTAAATAACATGGTTGTGTACTTAGAATATGTTATTTGGTGGTGTCGGTTATATATATATACTTTGCCATTAGTTATGCGTCTAGTTTACGAAAATAGTGGCGCCATCTGGCGGCGACTGTCGAACATGAATGGCGCCTTCGGAAGTTAGCCTCAACGGGTGGTGGGAATGGGCGTGGAGAGTTCGGGGGTGGGCGGGGGGTGGGGGTGGGGGTGGTGGGACGCGGGGCGAAGCGAGAGAAGCAGATCTGACCGGGGTAACTGTGCAATTATAACACACTCTGATGTAACCGACGTAGATTTAAAACCTGCGTGCTGCAGTGAACAGTTCAGACCTACCCCCCGCGGCCTGTACACACGCTAGAGTTAAACATGTGTTCGACAGACGCGACGAGTGTATTGTGTTCAGATGCGTTCCCAGTTTACTCAGTTTATTCGCATTGGATAATCAAAAAAACAGCGTCGACTTAAGCTGCGTTGACTAAATCAAAGCTTGCGTTTAAGAATCCTCATTCCAAAGGTTGTGAGTTTGTTGTATGTCTGTAATTTGTTTCTGGTGGTGGTGAAAGCTCTGCTATTTCTGGTTTCACCGCCGTATTTACACAGTTTGTATATTGTTTGTACCTAAGTGCGATGCTTGTTAAAAGTAAAGAAAAAGGAAAACAAACAGTTGTTTTGCCCCATTTTGGTTACAGTTCGTTAGTTACTCGATTCGAGTAGCTATTGGTGGCTACCTAACTATTGGTGGGTACCCACCTATAAGTGGTATCCGGGTCGTATCGTAGTCCGTACCAATTCCGGCGCTGTATTTTTATTTGGATAATACTTTTTTTTTTCTTCTGCTGTGGAATAACTAAATAAGATATCTATGTGAGATATGGTCACAATATTGCACTTTACAGTCAAATTCAGCCTAAATGTTTGGACCTCTTTTGCCTTTAACCAATGCCCCCCACCCTACCCCCACCCCCATTGTCCAGACGGGGTGGGGCATTCAATACTGAACTAGATACTTACCTCTCCCCCCCCCCCCTTAGCATGTTACATTCCACTTCGTGACAAATGCAATGGTCATTCAATGATATTATAGGTGTGTAACATGGTGAAAATGACCCTTATGACGCAAAAGTGGCTAAAGCGACCTGAATAACCAACCAACCAACCCTTATGACGCCCGTGGTTCAACCGTTGAGACCTTGTCCGCCCTCCTGGCCGTTACTTAATGTACTTACTGCTGAGTGACGTCACACACGCCGTTCTGCAAGGTTATAACGTGGTTGATCTTGCTACATTCACTCTTCACGATCGTGAACATATGAACACCCCCCACTCCCCCCACCACCAGCACACACACACGCAGACAGACTCCCCTTCCCCCAGATATCATATTATGAAAAGCGAATCGTTTCTCCCGCCTCATTAAATCATTCCGTGTTATTAAAATAAATCATTCCAAAAAGTTAAGAAACCACAGGAAGCGTCTGTTCGGCGTCTGACGCCGGGGGAAAGTAATTTCAATGTCATAGTTTGGGTGTTGTACGGTGAAAAGTGCCTTGTACTTAGTGTACTTAACTATACTTAGTGTACTTAGAAACACGTGTACGCGAGGCGACGCGCTGTGAAGGGAGATCCCTGGCTTTTGTGTTGACCTCTATCTGACCTTGGCAGCGGCGTCGCCTGTCCAGTATAGAGGTGATTTGAACCTTTTTTTGGGGTTTTTTTTTTCTGAATAATTCGCGAAGGGTTATGGGGAAAATATTGTGGCCCCATTGTCTGGCCAATGGGATGTGCCACCAGCTAGCTGATACAGCAACCTCGGGGAAGGTGGCGAGGAGAGGGGTTTAGACACTGCTGCTTGTTAACCGCAATGAGCCCACTGCTGCTATCTGCACGCTGGCTGATGTTTTGGTATTTAATCTCTGCCTGATAACCGCCGAGACCTTAACATGATATGTGCGTACTGCTTAATGGTATATATATACACCATCAACACCTGTGCCCCCACGCGCCCCCCCCCCCCTCCCCTAAGGGCCTGGCCATGGATCCACCACCCGGCACATGGCGCTCCTCTCGTTCCCCCGTGTTAGCTGAGACAAACTCTGCCTGCCCACCCCGGCAACTAACTGACTTTGAATTCTATGGCAATTCGACTTAAAATCTGTTCATTACGATGTGTCACAATCCCTGCAATGAAAATATCCCTAAGCGCATCTACACTGTACATTTTATCGATATGTAACATAGAGCTTGCGAAAAGTGCCGTTCACAATGCGCTGAATCCCCTGAAGGTCGACAGTCTTAACCGTTGGGTCGAACGCTCCCTCCGTGCCACGTGACACTTCAGCGAGATTCTCGCGTGTCGACGGAATCTCGCTAACTAACTGCCATCGGTTGCCATCGTGTTATCGTGGTTTACAGCGTTGATTAGGTCACACACGTCGGCCGCACAGCCCAGCGACAGTTCAGTTGTCAACACTTAAATTTTTGGTTCAATGTTTTGTTCTCCACCACTCAGTCGTGCATTTTTCCCTGCCTGTGATACGATTTGACTAATTTGAATCAAAACAAGGATTGTATTTGAAGAGTATCGGTTGAGTGTAAATAGGACAACGTCTGGCCGACCCGGTGGTGGGTCGGAAGGTGTGTGTGGGAGGGGGGAAGGGGAGGGGGTGGGGGATTCGCGAAACCTGCAATAATAAATATCAAATCTCACGGTAAACAGCTTAAACTATTCCGCCTCAATATTGCCATTGTTGGGAATCAGCGCGCTAGGGATTATGGGGGGTGACGTCACAATTGTCAAACCGCGATACTTGCCTGCCGTGTCTGTCAATAATACAGAGTTCATACAGCTGATTGGTGGTATAGAAACCGAGCTGGTTTCGTTCGTTAGAGAGGGAAGAAAAACGTAAACAGCTGTCGACTTGTTCATCGCGACTTGTTCATCGCGACTTCCGCTGCTGCGCTGAGCTTCGGGAGTCGAGCGGTATAGACCTATTCGTATACGGACTATTTTTGAACTGGGTTGTGGGTTGTTATTACCTGTTATTATTGCATTCGACTAATTTTTACAACGTGCGAACTATACACATTTTATACACAAGCAGATGTATGTGTTCATGTACTTTATATAAACTGGTTCAGGACAATAAATGAAATGTTATTATATTGTATACGTGATCCGTGTTCTCTTTTTGCTGACTTGTTTATTCCTGCTAGTTTATAATTTCCGTATTATATTGACCGCGTTTCACTTGCTCGCCCGTCGTCGTCCCCTGCTCTGTCATGTCTTATTTCATAAACTTCGGAGGTCGCCAGACAGAAATATCGAGATGTCTCAATGTAATTAATTTTATCAAGATCCGGTATGTAGATTTCTGAAGAACTAACAAAAAATATATTGATAAAAACCTGTAAATAGTTATGTCAAAATAGTAAGTAACGTTTCTGTGGAGTAAGTCGTTTTCAGATAATAGATAAACTAGTTGATAAATTAAATTACAAATTAAATTACAATTAATTTTACTCGAGATATTTATTGTGAATTACGAAGAGTATTTGGATAGCAAGGTATTCTGGGAAATCAAAAATCTCCACAAAACTAGTGCAAAGTAATGATCTCTACACAATAAATATAGTGACTTGTATAACGAGTAAAGATCTCTACACAATAAATATAGTGACTTGTATAACGAGTAATGGTCTCTACACAATAAATATAGTGACTTGTATAACGAGTAATGGTCTCTACACAATAAATATAGTGACTTGTATAACGAGTAATGGTCTCTACACAATAAATATAGTGACTTGTATAACGAGTAATGGTCTCTACACAATAAATATAGTGACTTGTATAACGAGTAAAGATCTCTACACAATAAATATAGTGACTTGTATAACGAGTAAAGATCTCTACACAATAAATATAGTGACTTGTATAACGAGTAAAGATCTCTACACAATAAATATAGTGACTTCCATAACGAGTAAAGATCTCCATACAATATATATAGTGACGTATAACGGGTCTCTATAGAACTCTAAAGATCTTCACATCATCAGTATAGTGATGCTTCTAATGAGTACGATATTAACAGCAGAAATGGTGTATAGACAGTTATTATGTATGTTAAGAGTGCATTTTAATAAATTTTAATAAAGTGCTATATGGTGATGTCCACAGGAAGCTTCGGTATGGTGACGTGTTCAGCCCTCCCTTGGCTTTGTAAGTAATTAATTATAAGGCTTGTAATTCTAGTATCTAATACATATATTTGAGTTGTTCATATTTTACTTGGTTAAATTATTACAAAGCTATGTCTAGTTAAAATCGGCGTTTTAGTGTTGCACGTGGTGATTAGATGTGTTGTACTTATAGCATTTATTATCTATTAAACGCTTTATGAAAAAAAAAAATCTTGTCGTGATGGTCTTGATTTGTTGGTAACGCTGGCTGCGCTACAGACCAACAGGTCGTGGGTTCGAACCTAAGCCATGGCACATTGCATCTGTGGAGTGTTTCATCTTCATTGCCCTGAATGGTTTCTTGTGTGCTAAATTTAGATGTTCGTGTGTGCACACGCAATGAATTGGCCAAACGGTAAAAACATGTCATTTTCTTTCATTATTAAAACATCTCTACAGTACAGGGGCGGATCCAGGGGGGGGGGGGGGCGGGGGGGGTGGTGAAAGTTTTGATTGTGGGGGGTGGGGCGGGCTCTGATAACTTGCGATCGGGGGCGGGGGGGTCCACATCGCCTCAGAAGACCTAAATTTTGCATTTAAAAACGGCATTCTTCTTCAAAAATGACCCCCCCCCCCCCCCCCCGCCGCCCCCACTGGATCCGCCCTTGCAGTACTATGGCTTATGATGGGCACACAGTTGTCGTTGTGGCCACCAAAATATAGCGGTAAACTCATAATGAGCGTTCCCTGGTTTACTGCGTCTGACGTCACGTCGCTATGGTTACGATTCCTTCACGCGCCATCTTTCCGTTTGCTCCGTTTCAGATAAAAAACATAAGGATAACGTCTGAAGAGAAGACTGGCAGGGCTTTTCGTATTGATACGCCCCATCGTATTGACTGAAATTAATGTCATATGTTCTCCGAATCAACTGAAGACACTGCAGGCTTTGTTGCGATTATTTTGAGACCTTCAACATCTAGATTGCATATGGTATATGTTTGGATATAGTACGTGGCGTTGCAGGTCTCATGGTTCTTAACATGAAGGGACACCCTCTGGTGCGTATCAGGGGCCCAACTGCCGCATTTATGTCTCCCGTATTCGCCAGGGGGCACCACTGCCATGTTCATGTCTCCCATACTCACCAGGGGCACCACTGCCATGTTCGTGTCTCCCATACTCACCAGGGGCACCACTGCCGTGTTCATGTCTCCCGTACTCACCAGGGGGCACCACTACCGCATTCATGTCTCCCGTACTGACCAGGGGGCACCACTGCCGTGTTCATGTCTCCCGTACTCACCAGGGTGCACCACTGCCGCATTCATACATTCCGTACTCACCAGGGTGCACCACTGCCGTGTTCATGACTCCCGTACTCACCAGGAGGCACCACTGCCGCATTCATGCCTCCCGTACTCACCAGGGGCACCACTGCCGTGTCTACGCCTCCCGTACTCACCAGGGGGAGCCACCAAGGCGTCTTCCGTTCTCTTGTGCTCGACAGTTTTCTCATCTAATTTCCCACTTTTTGTAATAAGCCAATAAGGAGTTAAAGCTGACTTGCCATCTCAGTGTCTGCGACTGAGCTGCTACCAGGAAATTGTGTGTGCTAGTGTGGTACATGTAATGCGTTGTGACGCTTCATCTCTAAGCGCTGAAAAGCCTTAAACAAACAAACGGGAAGTGAAACAAGGATACAATTGCCTGCCAGTACACGCCTATTCTCTTCAACATGTGCAAAGAAGCGAATTCGATATATTCTCCCATGCTATACCCTATACGAGGTTGTACCGTGTCGTTAGCCTGACCTGATGGGTGGTTCCTTGCAGGACGAACCAGGAGACCTCGGATTGGACGGACCAGATGGTGCGGTGTGCCGTCATCGACCTCCTCAGGGACGTCAGCCAATCAACGCTGGCCAAAGTCACGCCTTTATCGCAGGTAGTTATATATATCACAAGTTAAGCCTTTATCACAGGTAGTTATCACAAGTTACGCCTTTATCACAGGTAGTTATATCACAAGTTACGCCTTTATCACAGGTTGTTATATCACAAGTTACGCCTTTATTACAGGTAATTATATCACAAGTTACGCCTTTATCACAGGTAGTTATATCACAAGTCACGCCTTTATTACTAGTAGTTATATATATCACAAGTCACGCCTTTACGACAGGTAGTTATATATATGTCACAAATCACGCCTTTATCATAGGTAGTTATATCACAAATTACGCTTTTATTACAGGTAGTTATATCACAAGTTACGCCTTTATCACAGGTAGTTATGTCACAAGTCACGCCTTTATCACAAGTAGTTATATCACAAGTTACGCCTTTACCACAGGTTGTTATATCACAAGTTACGCCTTTATTACAGGTAATTATAGCACAAGTTACTCATTTATCACAGGTAGTTATATCACAAGTTACGCCTTTATCACAGGTAGTTATATCACAAGTCACGCCTTTATCACAGGTAGTTATATCACAAGTTACGCCTTTATCACAGGTAGTTATATCACAAGTCACGCCTTTATCACAGGTAGTTATATCACAAGTTACGCCTTTATCACAGGTAGTTATATCACAAGTCACGTTTTTTTTCACAGGTAGTTATATCACAAGTTACGCCTTTATCACAGGTAGTTATATCACAAGTCACGCCTTTATCACAGATAGTTATATCACAAGTTACGCCTTTATCACAGGTAGTTATATCACAAGTTACGCCTTTATCACAGGTAGTTATATCACAAGTCACGCCTTTATCACAGATAGTTATATCACAAGTTACGCCTTTATCACAGGTAGTTATATCACAAGTCACGCCTTTATCACAGGTAGTTATATCACAAGTTACGCCTTTATCACAGGTAGTTATATCACAAGTCACGCCTTTATCACAGATAGTTATATCACAAGTTACGCCTTTATCACAGGTAGTTATATCACAAGTCACGCCTTTATCACAGATAGTTATATCACAAGTTACGCCTTTGTCACAGGTAGTTATATCACAAGTCACGCCTTTATCACAGGTAGTGATATCACAAGTCACGCTTTTATCACAGGTAGTTATATCACAAGTTACGCCTTTACCACAGGTTGTTATATCACAAGTTACGCCTTTACCACAGGTAGTTATATCACAAGTCACGCCTTTATCACAGGTAGTTATATCACAAGTTACGCCTTTACCACAGGTTGTTATATCACAAGTTACGCCTTTACCACAGGTTGTTATATCACAAGTTACGCCTTTATCAGAGGCAGTTATGTCACAGGTCAAATTATCACAAATGTATCATGTATAGGTGTCAGCTGAAGCCTCCACAGCAAGTATTGGTACCAAAACTCAAACATTTCTCATGTAGTGATATCACAAGTCACTTATTTATCATAGGTACTGGTTTTAGGAATCAAGCTAATACCACATTTGCTGATATCACGTTATTCCTTTATCACATAAAAATTGAAGTTTTGTCACATGTACCGTATGAAACAGGCCTGTGTGGCAACTTGGTTTGTTTGTAAGTTAGATTCACCGGTATAGCACGCACATCCTTTTCTACGCTTGCTGCACGTTGTTAGATCGGGCGTATATGGTATTAGTTCGAGTACGAGATGGGCTTATCTCAGCATACGTTTCAGCACAGCCAAGGGAGTGCGAAACACTATCACCCGCTGGATGCTTTACCATAAATCTACCCATTGGTTCACCAGGTGGCGGCACTGAAATCATATTGACCTGGTGAAGAGGGTAGCGTTACCAGGTCCATCTTCCACGTTAGAGCGAGCCATTCTTTCAGGATAGCTCACGTATGACTCACGCCTCCCATTTACTGCGATGATCCGTTTCGTGAACTGCAACATAGAAAATGGACCGGTTGATAGAGAATGTCTATGTCATGTCCTATACTTTCAGTCGACCATATCGAACATAGCCAACTCCAAGTACCTGGCTCGCATCGGGCGAGAGAAGTGTGTGGAGTTCGGTCGCTGGTACACTCAGTACAAGCTGGACATCCGCACCGGTAAGATTCGTGCCGGTAGGTTGACTTCAGAATAACAGGGTAACAATCGAGGCCCGGGGCCCCAGGCCCGAGGCCCTCGTGTTCAAATGCACATGTATAACGTAGGTCATATATTAACAGATAAACAAAGTTAGTTACTGGCTTTTGTCACTGGCCAAGTACTTTCCAAGTAAATAACTAAAACTAAGTTTTAAAAGTAATTTTAATTTGTGTATCCGTGTGGATGTACAATGTAACACGCTCTCTTGAAATAGCGGTCATTTCACTAAGATCTCGTAAGTTTTGCTCGTGGAATAATAAAAATTGAAAGGCCGACATGATGAGAAATGAAAGATGTTGAATCTATCATAAATATATGGCAAACATGATTTTGAATAATATTGGTGGAAAATGAATCGCTGATAATAAGATGTCTGCACCGAATAATCGCTGCATAACGCTTATTCCCGGTGCTCGTAAAATTACGATCTGTCGTTAAATTATCATGTAAAAGATACGGTTACGAGCTCGCAACTCGTGGTGAAAAATCCCCTGGTTACATACAAGAACAAAATGATATTCAACAGGTCCTCATGTGACCTACTATTTACTACTTGTGTCGTTGAAGTTGATTCGCTGTTTATATTTATGTTAATGTTGTTTATATTTATGTTAATGTTGTTTATATTTATGTTAATGTTGTTTATATTTGTGTTAATGTTGTTTATATTTGTGTTGATGTTTATATTTATGTAGATGTTGTTTATATTGCTATGTTGCTATGTTGTTGATGATGATCTGCTTCTGCCGCCAGGTGGCAGTCCGCTGGGTGAGATGGGGGCTCGCGACGTGCCCCCGCGCCTCACCTTCCACCCGGTCTACGAGCTGCCCAAGATGCGCGAGTGGTTCGCCCAGTACAGCTGCCCGGATGAGGGCATGTGGCGCGAGTTCGTCGAGGAGTTGAACCGGGGCGTGGTGCGACAGCAGCGCCCCCGTGTGTCCATTCGGCGCCTCAAGATCTGGTGGCGCAACGAGAAGGTGCGCCACAAGCGGATCCGCGAGAAGGGCGAGTCGCAGCGCAACGCCGCCCGCGACGGTGACGTCACATCCGGTGCCGTGTCGACGACCGGGTCGCCGACATACGACGCGACGTCCTCGTCGGTCGGGGACGTCCCCGAGTACGGCCCTCTACTGAACGTCAATGCCGACGGCGGCGGGGACGTCGCGGTGACGGCCGGCGACATCGCCAACCGGAATATCCCCATGTTCAGTTTCCTGGGGCGGGAACCGCGAGACATGCGCACTCAGTGCGCCGGAAGCGGGTTGTTCGGCGCGCCGCCTTTCAGCATGGCCGGGCAACACTCGCTGCTGTCCCCCATCCCGATGTTCCAGGGCGACCACCGGACGCCGCCCGCCCCGCTACCCCCGCCGGCCCACCCCCCGCCGCCGGCCCACCCCCCGCCCCACTCCGAGGCCGACATCGGGTCGTCGTCGGCGCACCATCACCACTCCTCCATGCCGTTGTAACGCGGGGTGTAACGCCGTCCCCACCTCGATACGGTGGCGCCGCCTGACGGGTCCTTTTAGTGCTAATCGACAGGCAGGCTGGTTGTAGTTCACGCCGGAACCCAATTGGAACAACTTCCATTGGACCGGGAGATACGTTGCGCCGGACACCGCCCAAGACTTGTAGATGTGACCACGTGACACTCCACAGAAAACGTGTGGCCACGTGACACTCCATGGAAACGTGTGGCCACGTGACACTCCATGGAAACGTGTGGCCTCGTGTCACTCCAAACCGGAGAACTTTGACCGACTGCCTCATCGATAGTGGGAGGGGGGGGGGGGACCTTGCTTTAAGACCGACCTGGTCTCTAGTGGCAACGTGTAAAACCATGTGACATCATGTGACCTCATGTGACCTCAGGTGACCTGGAACCCTGGCATTCCTCGCATTTACTCGCGTTATTATCAGGCGAGATTGCGCATAGAATCAAGTAGGTACCTGTAATGGCGTGCAGTCTGAATGAACCGTTGTGTCACTGGATGTGTCACTGGGTGTGTCACTGGGTGTGTCACTGATTGTGTCACTGGGTGTGTCACTGATTGTGTCAGTGGGTGTGTCACTGATTGTGTCACTGATTGTGTCACTGGGTGTGTCACTGGATATGTCAGTGGGTGTGTCACTGGTGTGTCACTGGATGTGTCACTAGATGTGTTGACGCTGACACAATGAAAGTTACACTGGTGAAGGCAGGGCAAACTGGGCGGAACCAACCAGCTGACGTTACTTCTGTCTATCGAACAAATCCACCTGAACTTTATTTACTCTCACAATGAAATAATTCATCCCGTAAGCACGTATTTCTGGCCGAAGAGATGCCTCATACAAAATGTAAAGCGGATTGATCAATTATGCCTCAAATGAACTCCCAACCCCGTGAATATTCCCTAAAGCGAGTCAATGAACTCCCAACCCCGTGAATATTAACTAAATTGAGTGAATGAACTCCCAACCCCGTGAATAATAACTAAATTGAGTGAATGATCTCCAAACCCCGTGAATATTCCCTAAATTGTGTGAATGAACTCCCAACCCCGTGAATATTCCCTAAATTGAGTGAATGAACTCCCAACCTCGTGAATATTGCCTAAATTGAGTGAATGAACTTCCAACCTCGTGAATATTGCCTAAATTGAGTAAATGAACTCCCAACCCCGTGAATATTCCCTAAATTGAGCGAATGAACTTCCAACCCCGTGAATATTCCATGAATGGAGCGAATGAACTTCCAACCCCGTGAATATTACCTAAATTGGGTGAATGAACTCCCAACTCCATGAATAATAACTAAATTGAGTGAATGATCTCCAAACCCCGTGAATATTCCCTAAATTGAGCGAATGAACTTCCAACCCCGTGAATATTCCCTGAATTGGGTGAATGAACTCCCAACCCCGTGAATATTCCCTGAATTGAGTGAATGAACCCCCAACCCCGTGAATATTCCTTAATTTGAGTGAATGAACTTTCAACCCCGTGAATATTCCATGAATTGAGCGAATGAACTTCCAACCCCGTGAATATTCCCTAAATTGGGTGAATCAACTCCCAACTCCATGAATATTCCCTAAATTGAGCGAATGAACTTCCAACCCCGTGAATATTCCCTAAATTGAGCGAATGAACTGCCAACCCCGTGAATATTCCCTTAATTGGGTGAATGAACCCCCAACCCCTTGAATATTCCCCGAATTGAGTGAATGAACCCCCAACCCCGTGAATATTCCCTAAATTGCGCGAATGAACTTCCAACCCCGTGAATATTCCCTAAATTGGGTGAATGAACTCCCAACCCCGTGAATATTCCCTGAATTGAGTGAATGAACCCCCAACCCCGTGAATATTCCCTAAATTGAGTGAATGAACTTCCAACCTCCTGAATATTCCTTGAATTGAGCGAATGAACTCCCAACCCCGTGAATATTCCCTGAATTGGGCGAATGAACTCCCAACCCTGTGAATATTCCCTACATTGAGTGAATGAACTCCCAACCCCGTGAATATTCCCTGAATTGAGCGAATGAACTAACAACCTCGTGAATATTGCCTAAATTGAGTGAATGAACTTCCAACCCCGTGAATATTGCCTAAATTGAGTAAATGAACTCCCAACCCCGTGAATATTCCCTAAATTGGGTGAATGAACTCCCAACCCCGTGAATATTCCCTAAATTGAGCGAATGAACTTCCAACCCCGTGAATATTGCCTAAATTGGGTGAATGAACTCCCAACCCCGTGAATATTCCCTAAATTGAGCGAATGAACTTCCAACCCCGTGAATATTGCCTAAATTGGGTGAATGAACTCCCAACCCCGTGAATATTCCCTAAATTGAGCGAATGAACTTCCAACCCCGTGAATATTCCATGAATGGAGCGAATGAACTTCCAACCCCGTGAATATTCCCCATATTGGGTGAATGAACTCCCAACTCCATGAATATTCCCTAAATTGAGCGAATGAACTTGCAACCCCGTGAATATTCCCTAACTTGAGCGAATGAACTTCCAACCCCGTGAATATTCCCTAAATTGGGTGAATGAACTCCCAACTCCGTGAATATTCCCTGAATTGAGTGAATGAACCCCCAACCCCGTGAATATTCCTTAAATTGAGTGATTGAACTTCCAACCCCGTGAATATTCCCTAAATTGAGCGAATGAACTTCCAACCCCGTAAATATTCCCTAAATTGGGTGAATGAACCCCCAACTCCTTGAATATTCCCTGAATTGAGTGAATGAACCCCCAACCCCGTGAATATTCCTTAAATTGAGTGATTGAACTTCCAACCCCGTGAATATTCCCTAAATTGAGCGAATGAACTTCCAACCCCGTGAATATTCCCTAAATTGGGTGAATGAACCCCCAACCCCGTGAATATTCCCTGAATTGAGCGAATGAACTCACAACCCCGTGAATATTCCCTGAATTGGGCGAATGAACTTCCAACCTCGTGAATATTCCCTGAATTGAGCGAATAAACTTCCAACCATGTGAATATTCCCTAAATTGAGCAAATGAACTTCCAACCCCGTGAATATTCCCTGAATTGAGCGAATGAACTTCTAACCCCGTGAATATTTTTTCCCGAATCGAGTGAATCCACCTGTACGATATGTCACAAAGGCACCTCAGATTATCTTAGCGAAGATGCCTTAATGATTGGTTTAACATGCTGTAAATATTTCTTTCTAAGGAGATAAGCTATTCGCCTGTGGTGTATACACAGGTCGTGGTGTATGTGGAGTATCTTGCTAAGTTTTTAGTTGTCGCTTTGACTGATAGTTATATTATAGATTACCTGAATATTGAACTACATTGCGCAATTATTGTTTACTTTGCAATAGAGATTACGTTATGATGACGTCATGATTCTGTTATGATCACGTCATGAGCACGTTATGATCACGTCATGATTGCTTATGATCGCGTGACTTTTTCACACGGTGATTATAAGCATATTGCACCCGGGGAAATCAAAACACGGAAGACTGGTGCTGCCGCCTTACGACTATGATCGGCATCCATAACGCCACCTAACGGAATCTCGTGGAAGACGATGCACGAATAATATTGTTGTGTGAACGTTAATCAAATCTCCAGTCCTATTACACTACATATCTGCAGTTTTCAAGTCCCTAGTCGGCCGTGTGGTATAACTGACATCAACAATACTACATACAGTGGCGCATTCCGCTGTATGTACCTTCAATGTATTATATTAATGAAGTTAGAACTTAGTAGTTCATTTTCGGTAGCGTTTGTTAATGTGGCTTTGGAAATTAGACAATGTTAGATTGTGAATTTCCCGACAGAGTGGCGTGCAAATAAAAGTAAGTGGTGTTGTCTTTACGGCCTGCGCCCGTCGCCTGTAACGCGTGTGGTTCCGGTGGTCGTAAATGGGTTAATATGATGGTTGTAACGATGCCGATAAACCCTTTACATAATGGATGGTGCTTGTCTTAAGTAAGTCGGTCCCGTCGTGTTTGCTGACGCAGTGTGCATGTCATTGCAGTGTAAGTCATGATTTCACAATGACGTGTTCGTTTATATTTTAATAAAGAAAAATCTACTTTCAACGTTGACGTCAATCTTTGTTTCTTCTTATTTCTTTCTTTTATTCCTGCCAATAATAATTCAAATTATTATACGGGGTGGGAGGTCGTTCTAAGGTGTGCTATAGGGGTGGGAAGTCGTTCTAAGGTGTGTCATACGGGGTGGGAGGTCGTTCTTAGGTGTGTCATACGGGGCGGGAGGTCGTTCTAAGGTGTGTCATACGGGGTGGGAGGTCGTTCTTAGGGGTGGGAGATCGTTCTAAGGTGTGTCATACGGGGTGGGAGGTCGTTCTAAGGTGTGTCATACGGGGTGGGAGGTCGTTCTTAGGTGTGTCATACGGGGCGGGAGGTCGTTCTAAGGTGTGTCATACGGGGTGGGAGGTCGTTCTTAGGTGTGCTATAGGGGTAGGAGGTCGTTCTTAGGTGTGTCATACGGGGTGGGAGGTCGTTCTAAGGTGTGTCATACGGGGTGGGAGGTCGTTCTTAGGTGTGTCATACGGGGCGGGAGGTCGTTCTAAGGTGTGTCATACGGGGTTGGAGGTCGCTCTTAGGTGTGCTATAGGGGTGGGAGGTCGTTCTAAGGTGTGTCATACGGAGTGGGAGGTCGTTCTAAGGTGTGTCATACGGGGTGGGAGGTCGTTCTTAGGTGTGTCATACGGGGCGGGAGGTCGTTCTAAGGTGTGTCATACGGCGTGGGAGGTCGTTCTTAGGTGTGCTATAGGGGTGGGAGGTCGTTCTTAGGTGTGTCATACGGGGTGGGAGGTCGTTCTAAGGTGTGTCATACGGGGTGGGAGGTCGTTCTTAGGTGTGTCATACGGGGCGGGAGGTCGTTCTAAGGTGTGTCATACGGGGCGGGAGGTCGTTCTTAGGTGTGCTATAGGGGTGGGAGGTCGTTCTAAGGTGTGTCATACGGGGTGGGAGGTCGTTCTTAGGTGTCTCATACGGGGCGGGAGGTCGTTCTAAGGTGTGCTATAGGGGTGGGAGGTCGTTCTAAGGTGTGCTATAGGGGTGGGAGGTCGTTCTAAGGTACGCTATGCGGGGTAGGAGGTCGTTATAATGTGTGCTATACGGGGCGGGAGGTCGTTCTTAGGTGTGTCATACGGGGCGGGAGGTCGTTCTAAGGTGTGTCATACGGGGTGGGAGGTCGTTCTTAGGTGTGCTATAGGGGTGGGAGGTCGTTCTAAGGTGTGTCATACGGGGTGGGAGGTCGTTCTAAGGTGTGTCATACGGGGTGGGAGGTCGTTCTTAGGTGTGTCATACGGGGCGGGAGGTCGTTCTTAGGTGTGTCATACGGGGCGGGAGGTCGTTCTAAGGTGTGTCATACGGGGTGGGAGGTCGTTCTAAGGTGTGTCATACGGGGTGGGAGGTCGTTCTTAGGTGTGTCATACGGGGTGGGAGGTCGTTCTAAGGTGTGTCATACGGGGTGGGAGGTCGTTCTTAGGTGTGTCATACGGGGCGGGAGGTCGTTCTAAAGTGTGTCATACGGGGCGGGAGGTCGTTCTTAGGTGTGCTATAGGGGTGGGAGGTCGTTCTAAGGTGTGTCATACGGGGTGGGAGGTCGTTCTTAGGTGTGTCATACGGGGCGGGAGGTCGTTCTAAGGTGTGTCATACGGGGCGGGAGGTCGTTCTTAGGTGTGCTATAGGGGTGGGAGGTCGTTCTTAGGTGTGTCATACGGGGTGGGAGGTCGTTCTAAGGTGTGTCATACGGGGTGGGAGGTCGTTCTTAGGTGTGTCATACGGGGCGGGAGGTCGTTCTAAGGTGTGTCATACGGGGTGGGAGGTCGCTCTTAGGTGTGCTATAGGGGTGGGAGGTCGTTCTAAGGTGTGTCATACGGAGTGGGAGGTCGTTCTAAGGTGTGTCATACGGGGTGGGAGGTCGTTCTTAGGTGTGTCATACGGGGCGGGAGGTCGTTCTAAGGTGTGTCATACGGCGTGGGAGGTCGTTCTTAGGTGTGCTATAGGGGTGGGAGGTCGTTCTTAGGTGTGTCATACGGGGTGGGAGGTCGTTCTAAGGTGTGTCATACGGGGTGGGAGGTCGTTCTTAGGTGTGTCATACGGGGCGGGAGGTCGTTCTAAGGTGTGTCATACGGGGCGGGAGGTCGTTCTTAGGTGTGCTATAGGGGTGGGAGGTCGTTCTAAGGTGTGTCATACGGGGTGGGAGGTCGTTCTTAGGTGTCTCATACGGGGCGGGAGGTCGTTCTAAGGTGTGCTATAGGGGTGGGAGGTCGTTCTAAGGTGTGCTATAGGGGTGGGAGGTCGTTCTAAGGTACGCTATGCGGGGTAGGAGGTCGTTATAATGTGTGCTATACGGGGCGGGAGGTCGTTCTTAGGTGTGTCATACGGGGCGGGAGGTCGTTCTAAGGTGTGTCATACGGGGTGGGAGGTCGTTCTTAGGTGTGCTATAGGGGTGGGAGGTCGTTCTAAGGTGTGTCATACGGGGTGGGAGGTCGTTCTAAGGTGTGTCATACGGGGTGGGAGGTCGTTCTTAGGTGTGTCATACGGGGCGGGAGGTCGTTCTTAGGTGTGTCATACGGGGCGGGAGGTCGTTCTAAGGTGTGTCATACGGGGTGGGAGGTCGTTCTAAGGTGTGTCATACGGGGTGGGAGGTCGTTCTTAGGTGTGTCATACGGGGTGGGAGGTCTTTCTAAGGTGTGTCATACGGGGTGGGAGGTCGTTCTTAGGTGTGTCATACGGGGCGGGAGGTCGTTCTAAGGTGTGTCATACGGGGCGGGAGGTCGTTCTTAGGTGTGCTATAGGGGTGGGAGGTCGTTCTAAGGTGTGTCATACGGGGTGGGAGGTCGTTCTTAGGTGTGTCATACGGGGCGGGAGGTCGTTCTAAGGTGTGTCATACGGGGCGGGAGGTCGTTCTTAGGTGTGCTATAGGGGTGGGAGGTCGTTCTAAGGTGTGTCATACGGGGTGGGAGGTCGTTCTTAGGTGTGTCATACGGGGCGGGAGGTCGTTCTAAGGTGTGCTATAGGGGTGGGAGGTCGTTCTAAGGTGTGTCATACGGAGTGGGAGGTCGTTCTAAGGTGTGTCATACGGGGCGGGAGGTCGTTCTAAGGTGTGTCATACGGGGCGGGAGGTCGTTCCAAGGTGTGCTATTCGGGGTGGGAGGTCGTTCTTAGGTGTGTCATACGGGGTGGGAGGTCGTTCTTAGGTGTGTCATACGGGGCGGGAGGTCGTTCTAAGGTGTGTCATACGGGGCGGGAGGTCGTTCTTAGGTGTGCTATAGGGCTGGGAGGTCGTTCTAAGGTGTGTCATACGGGGTGGGAGGTCGTTCTTAGGTGTGTCATACGGGGCGGGAGGTCGTTCTAAGGTGTGCTATAGGGGTAGGAGGTCGTTCTAAGGTGTGTCATACGGGGTGGGAGGTCGTTCTAAGGTGTGTCATACGGGGCGGGAGGTCGTTCCAAGGTGTGCTATTCGGGGTGGGAGGTCGTTCTTAGGTGTGCTATAGGGGTAGGAGGTCGTTCTAAGGTACGCTATGCGGGGTAGGAGGTCGTTATAATGTGTGCTATACGGGGCGGGAGGTCGATCCAAGGTGTGCTATTCGGGGTGGGAGGTCGTTCTAAGGTGTGCTATAGGGGTGGGAGGTCCTAAGGTGTATTATAAGGGGTGGGAGGTCGTTCTAAGGTGTGCTATAGGGGTGGGAGGTCCTAAGGTGTATTATAAGGGGTGGGAGGTCGTTCAAAGGTGTGTTATTCGGGGTGGGAGGTCGTTCTAAGATGTGCTATATGGGGTAGGAATAACGAAATGAGGGGGGTAACACTTGGCGCCCCATAACGAAATAAGAGGGGTAACACTTGGCGCCCCCCAACGAAATGACAGGGATAACACTTGGCGCCCCATAACGAAATGAGAGGGGTAACACTTGGCACCCCATAACGAAATGAGAGGGGTAACACTTGACGCCTCATAAGAAAAATGAGAGGGGTAACACTTCACGCCCCTTAACGAAATGAGAGGGGTAACACTTGGCGCCCCATAACGAAATGACAGGGGTAACACTAGGCGCCCCATAATGAAATGACAGTGGTAACACTTGGCGCCCCATAACGAAATGAGAGGGGTAACACTTGGCGCCCCATAACGAAATGAGAGGGGTAACACTTGGCGCCTCATAACGAAATGAGAGGGGTAACACTTCACGCCCCATAACTAAATGAGAGGGGTAACACTTGACGCCCCTTAACGAAATGAGAGGGGTAACACTTGACGCCCCTTAACGAAATGAGAGGGGTAACACTTGACGCCCCATAACGAAATAAGAGGTGTAACACTTGACGTCCCATAACGAAATGAGAGGGGTAACACTTGGCGCCCCATAACGAAATGAGAGGGGTAACACTTGACGCCCCATAACGAAATAAGAGGTGTAACACTTGACGTCCCATAACGAAATGAGAGGGGTAACACTTCACGCCCCATAACGAAATGAGAACGGTAACACTTGACGCCCATAACGAAATGAGAGGGGTAACACTTCACGCCCCATAACGAAATGAGAACGGTAACACTTGACGCCCATAACGAAATGAGAGGGGTAACACTTCACGCCCCATAACTAAATGAGAGGGGTAACACTTGACGCCCCTTAACGAAATGAGAGGGGTAACACTTGACGCCCCATAACGAAATAAGAGGTGTAACACTTGACGTCCCATAACGAAATGAGAGGGGTAACACTTGGCGCCCCATAACGAAATGAGAGGGGTAACACTTGGCGCCTCATAACAAAATGAGAAGGGTAACACTTGGCGCCCCATAGAAAAATGAGAAGGGTAACACTTGGCGCCTCATAACGAAATAAGAGGTGTAACACTTGACGTCCCATAACGAAATGAGAGGGGTAACACCTGGCGCCCCTTAACAAAATGAGAGGGGTAACACTTGACGCCCCTTAACGAAATGAGAGGGGTAACACTTCACGCCCCATAACGAAATGAGAGGGGTAACACTTGGCGCCTCATAACAAAAATGAGAGGGGTAACACTTCACGCCCCATAGAAAAATGAGAAGGGTAACACTTGGCGCCTCATAACAAAAATGAGAGGGGTAACACTTCACGCCCCTTAACGAAATGAGAGGGGTAACACTTGACGCCCCATAACGAAATGAGAGGGGTAACACTTGGCGCCTCATAACAAAAATGAGAGGGGTAACACTTCACGCCCCTTAACGAAATGAGAGGGGTAACACTTCACGCCCCATAACTAAATGAGAGGGGCAACACTTGACGCCCCTTAACGAAATGAGAGGGGTAACACTTGACGCCCCATAACGAAATAAGAGGTGTAACACTTGACGTCCCATAACGAAATAAGAGGGGTAACACTTGGCGCCCCATAACGAAATGACAGGGGTAACACTTGGCGCCCCATAACGAAATGACAGGGGTAACACTTGGCGCCCCATAAGGAAATGAGAGGGGTAAAACTTGACGCCCTATAAAGAAATGAGAGGGGTAACGCTTGGCGCCCCATAACGAAATGAAAGGGGTAACACTTGGCGCCCCATAGAGAAGTGAGAGGGTAACACTTGACGCACATAACGAAATGAGAGGGGTAACACTTGACGCCCTATAACGAAATGAGAGGGGTAACGCTTGGCGCCCCATAACGAAATGAAAGGGGTAACACTTGGCGCCCCATAGAGAAGTGAGAGGGTAACACTTGACGCACATAACGAAATGAGAGGGGTAACACTTGACGCCCCATAACGAAATGAGAACGGTAACACTTGACGCCCCATAACGAAATGAGAACGGTAACACTTGACGCCCATAACGAAATGACAGGAGTAACACTTGGCGCCCCATAAAGAAATGAGAGGGGTAACACGTGGCGCCCCATAACGAAATGAGAGGGGTAACGCTTGGCGCCCCATAACGAAATGAAAGGGGTAACACTTGGCGCCCCATAGAGAAGTGAGAGAGTAACACTTGACGCACATAACGAAATGAGAGGGGTAACACTTGGCGCCCCATAACGAAATGAGAGGGGTAACACTTAGGGCCACATAGCGAAATGAGAGGGGTAACACTTGACGCCCATAACGAAATGAGAGGGGTAACACTTGACGCCCCATAACGAAATGAGAGGGGTAACCCTTGACGCCCATAACGAAATGAGAGGGGTAACACTTGACGCCCATAACGAAATGAGAGGGGTAACACTTGGCGCCAATAACGAAATGAGAACGGTAACACTTGACGCCCATAACGAAATGACAGGGGTAACACTTGGCGCCCCATAACGAAATGAGAGGGGTAACACTTGGCGCCAATAACGAAATGAGAACGGTAACACTTGACGCCCATAACGAAATGAGAGGGGTAACACTTGACGCCCATAACGAAATGAGAGGGGTAACACTTGGCGCCAATAACGAAATGAGAACGGTAACACTTGACGCCCATAACGAAATGAGAGCGGTAACACTTGACGTCCCATATCGAAATGAGAGGGGTAACACTTGGCGCCAATAACGAAATGAGAACGGTAACACTTGACGCCCATAACGAAATGAGAGCGGTAACACTTGACGTCCCATATCGAAATGAGAGGGGTAACACTTGGCGCCCCATAACGAAATGAGAGCGGAAGCACTTGACGTCCCATAACGAAATGAGAGGGGTAACACTTGGCGCCCCATAACGAAATGAGAGGGGTAACCCTTGACGCCCATAACGAAATGAGAGGGGTAACACTTGGCGCCAATAACGAAATGAGAACGGTAACACTTGACGCCCATAACGAAATGAGAGGGGTAACACTTGACGTCCCATAACGAAATGAGAGCGGTAACACTTGGCGCCCCATAACGAAATGAGAGCGGTAACACTTGACGTCCCATATCGAAATGAGAGGGGTAACACTTGACGTCCCATAACGAAATGACAGGGGTAACACTTGGCGCCCCATAACGAAATGAGAGCGGTAACACTTGACGTCCCATATCGAAATGAGAGGGGTAACACTTGACGTCCCATATCGAAATGAGAGCGGTAACACTTGGCGCCCCATAACGAAATGAGAGCGGTAACACTTGGCGCCCCATAGGCCGCCGCGCGACGAGTCTCGTCCGAACCGCGTCGCCTCGGTTCCGTCGCCGTTCGGTTCCGCCGCCGCACCAAGAACCCCGTCCAATGGAGGTAAGCACTAATACCAAAGAAATTAGTACACCAAGATAGGTTATACGGCGATTTCCTTGTAATCGTTCTCCGGTAGCGCCGCCAAGGCATCAACTTCAAGTTTGTTCTGCCATAAATTGCGCGAATTCACGAAAGAAATGTCAAGGAAGGCCATTCTTCAGATTCCCCAAGGAAAAAGAAAGGTAAGACATGCTTCTTGCGTTAATTTATCAGTCATTGATATCGTGCATCGATTATCACCGCCTCAATTGCCCATAATTCTCTATTATCGCCCGCGTCGGAGCCGGCTGATGCAAGTAAAAGCAGTCAAAAATCAATAATGATCAGATGACAACAAGCTTCAAGTGACTGCTAAGGCCTAACGAATGTGCAATCAGGTGTCCTGATCGATGTCATGTGGTTTAAATCAAAATTAGGTGAACTAAACCATATAGTATGTTATCATATATAGACCTATAGCTGCCATGGGTGTCCGGCTCCCAGTGTCTGGCGTGCTTTGTCAGCTTTGTCAAAGGTAACCAAAACCTTTGTCTGCATTTCTACTTAGCGCTTGTGCAGTCATCTTTTTTTAATGTTTATAAGCATTTATAAAATGTTTTTTTTTTTATTATTATTTTTTAGATCCCAGAGATGGGTGGTCAATGCAAGAAGGAAAGACTTGTTGAATAAGTCCAGTTTCCGCATCAGCTGAAGTAGTTTATATTCTTAAAGCTGCTCATGTATCAGAGTTTCTGTAGAAATGAGTAATCTTGTTGATATTTGTATTTTTGTGTTAAAAAATATAAATTGATTAAGCATGGCTTTGTTGTTTATTATTAATATTTAGGCTTAGAATATATATCACTTTACTTCGGGCGTCGTGGTGTTTGTTATAGGCCTACACTTGTTGGGAGCCTGTGTTTGCAGTGGGGGTGGGGGGGGGGGGGTCGTGTTCCCAGATCAGGGGGAATAAATTTCTTTTTATTACCAGCTCACGATGAATTAAAAAGATAACTACCAGTATACACAAGAAGGCAGATACATGATATAAATTAGCGATTTCCCGATTCACGGTTATTTAATATTATAATTTAAGGAATGAAATGCTTTGATCAAGACGGTCGGCTAATATCCCATTCCCAGTCCACGAACCCGAGTTCACGGAGAAATGAAAACCCCATTCTCCGAGTAACGGAAATATCCCTTACCATTTGACGCCTTGATGACACTAACAACTATTTATTGCCGCATAAAAAAAAAATAGTATATATATTTAATGTTAAATATACCTGAAAGGGCACCACCAGGCTTTACATCAACGGGATTAATAGGGCTAAAATTCAATTTGTAGTTCACAGGGCGCCGCTTATCACACAGTCTGCGTTATCGTCAGCGCAGTGGCAGCCCAACGTTACGCGCTCGCCGCATAGCGGCGCCACTACTCGCCGCATTACACATTTTACAATGGGCGCTCGCCGTATGACCTATCTTGGTGTGCTAATGTCTTTGCTAATACGCATTTTCTCACTGGAGAAGTTTATGCTGATGGGGGACAAATCGATATCTTTAGAAAGTACCTTCTTGGGGTTATGCCCGGGTGTCATAACGGGCCCCAGCTAAGCCAGACAACATTTTATAACGTTACCCACCAATAAAAAATATACCACAAAAATAGCACATTAATAAAAAACTACTTAACACTTGAAAATTGTGCCTAATTTAATTTTTTTAAATTGTAAACAATGCAATTGTTGATATTAATTGCATGGCTTTCGATTATCTTTCTAATTACATTAAAATGTTATTGAAAGTTCGAAACGCAAAAGTTGTAAATGTGCTAAGCGGTCATCCCCGCCATTTTCGGAAGTTGTCAACGAACTGTCTGGCGCCAGGTGTAACAGTGTAATGCTGAGGTCCAGAGACTGTTTTGAGATTAAACAACCAGACCTTCCATGTCACGATTCTGTCACAGATCTTGAACCATATATCATGTAGCGCTTTCAATGTTAACAAAGGGTGAGAGCTGAGAAATTCAGTAAGAATGTTGTGATCTTGGCTGAGTTTGCTGCCTGGCGCCAGACTGTCTAGCTGTCCAGTCCAGTGTGGCAGTGACCAGTGTCCGACAGGCGACAAATGCCCGGTGAACTGGCGTAACTGTCAATATATAGTGTCAGTGATTCTGACGCCATCGGTGAGTTAATCATTATTCATTAAAATCCATCATATGATCGGACATACTGTGACTAAAGTCAAGGCTGTAGCGTGTCGTTTCGGCCCATATTTTCCACGAATTTGTCGCGATCGCTCTAAAAATCACTGACGTGAGAAAGCAACACCGTGCAATTTTAATGATACCAAACTTATGTGTGTACTGCGATGTTATCCTTTTTTAAGATACAAACAATA
Source organism: Arenicola marina (assembly GCA_964019135.1). NCBI lineage: Eukaryota > Metazoa > Annelida > Polychaeta > Arenicolidae > Arenicola > Arenicola marina. Next base: position 28,994,033 of record OZ025256.1, read on the forward strand.
TTATTCCATGCTGACACTCCATTGGCAGCAAACGCAGTTCAGCAAATATACCAAAGCACATGTCATAAGATGACGCAGTTGCCATGGCGCCGAACGTGCTCTGAACAATAGATGCTCTATATTTATACCAGCCACGAGCGCCATGGCAACCATAGAGCATTTCATAGTCTGTGATTTAGTCTATTGGCGACAAAGTGTCTGTTGACTAACCTAGCAGTATACACGTAAGTTTGGTATCATTAAAATTGCACGTGTTGCTTTCTCACGTCAGTGATTTTAAGAGCGATTGCGACAAATTTGTGGAAAATATGGGCCGAAACGACACGTTACGGCATTTATGATTTTGACTTTAGTGTGAGGGGATATAGTGATAGTGACGCAAGGGGTGTACATCCATGAAGGCCGCGTGATCTCCCTACCCCTTACATGGGGGTGGAGGGGAGGGGGGCGGTCGGCGGAGGCGCTGATGCATCGCAGCTGTGGGCGAGGTGTGAATTGCATCTGCAGGAGATTATGCCTGATATCTAAACAGTGAGGCTTTGTTCAGTTGTTACACCATGATTAGCTCTGATATAAAAACATCCACCTTGGTGGTGGTCTTTATGTCTGACCTACATCAGGATATACTTGATTGTTTAAGATTTTATTATAATGTATATGTGCATACAATCATAGTGTTTACATATTAAATACCTTGTTCTATCTTCTGACATTAAGAAAGTTTATCGAAACTAAGTTGTTTCACGAAGAAATGTTGGAGTACACAACTTTTCCCAACTAACTGTCTGCCATATTTGTTTTGGTGCATGCAGGTAAGTGACTGCAACTTGGTTTCTGCTCCTTTAGCATATGACTTTCCGCTAGAGGATGTTGTCAGTCGCTCACTTTGAACTTAAGGACAACAGCAGCCCCTTCTGTCATAGGTACTTCACGATTACAAAGTTTGGGACCCAGGCTACAAATAATTTAAATGGTGGCGAAACTGGTGGTGCTGCATGCACATCGCGATTGATCGAAAAAAGATGTATGCTCCTAACATTTGTTCGCAAAAAGATGTATGCTCCTAACATTTGTTCGCAAAAATATGACTGTAACAACTTAGTGTAACAGGGGATTGTGGTGGGTCAAGTGATGACAACAACGTTTCTATTCATCCGATTTATTACCACAGCCGCTAGGCTGGGGTTTAAAGTCACAAATACACCTGTGGTAAAATAATAATATGATACAGTAATCAGATTCTTACATTCAGTGTGAGACTTGCAGTAAAAATATTTAATAGAATAAAGATCTATTTATCAAATTAAGATGGCGACACTTTCACAACTGAGTATATACTTCGACTCTTTCACAACTTGATTAAATACTTTGAAACTTTTGTAACAAAAAAAATTACATGCATACAAATACAGTTAATCAAATACTTTCTTACCTGTGGTGACACACCTTCAAACCAAAGCACAACGTCTGTGAATCAGAGATCAATCTTCTGTTGTGGCCATCTCTTTGACAACCTAGCTCTCTTTTACAGCCTCTGTCTCACAACAAATATTCCCGCGAAAAGGCAGGCTGCACTTGCACACTATGTCAATCCATGAAGAAAAGATTTAGATAACTGACACTTTCCAATGACTATATTAGCATTGACCTGACCGGTCACATTAGTGTTGACACACTTTCTTGATGTCAGAAGATAGTTTTAGGCTAATGTTGTGCATTAGTTTATTATCATGATTATGTCATCAAATTGTGCACATTACAGCAGTTGTTTTACTTTTTAACATGATAATCAATCTATTTCTCCTCAAGTTAAAGCTGCTCATATGTAGGAACTTTCCACCTAGGTACATCATAACGTGTGTGAAAACTTGTGTGAAAAACTGATCTGGACATATTGTCTGATAACTTGTAAGTACAAGCCCTTAAAGAAATGTTGGCATTGTCAACTTTAGCTTCAAGTTATAAGGCAAAATATGGCAGCAATGCCCAACTTTTGATGACATGATACACAAGAAAGCCACATTTTCCTACACCAATTCGGCAGAAGGCCCTTACAAAATGCCTTTTTTTATTGTACAAAGCAGATTGGTATTTAGGTGATAAACACTTAATTATATGATTTCCATTTAAAAGATTAAAAAGGTTTATCAGAGGAAATATTGCTGTATGATTGCCTTTAATAATTACATGGTCAGATGTGATGTCCATATCAAAAATTGTATAAATGATGAGTATATCGTTGAGCCACTTTGTGCCTATCTGATGGGAAATTAGCTTTCCTGATATCAACTTTTATTGCTTCAGTTTTTTGTGTTTTCAAATATGATAACATATCTATTCCATACAGAGTGAACAGCTAATAGTCAAGTAATGTCAAAGACAATTCTCCAAAAGATTTTTTAAATCATACCAAAGATATTAGTACACCAATTGGTGTACTAATATCTTTGATCATACTGCAGATGGCAAATTGCTGCATGATCAGCTTTAAAAGTTTGTATCATAACGCACCCTTGTTGCTAACGAGTTTCTTCCAATTGTTCAACTTATTAACCAGTTTGCTAACAGTTCAAGTAATGTATTTTTATAGCATAATACTGAGCCTGCATCAATCTGTTGCTGCCCTTTGTTTTCATGATGGGTGGGTTGTGAGAGATTGATTGATTGAGTTTGATGTCTGAGCATTCCTTGCACACTGACACACTGCAAACTGTGGCTATGATCATTTTTTATAATTTTGTTTTGATATTATTGACTGGGGTTCCAAGGACTAAAACTGTGTTTCTTTGCTGCGATGTTTACCTAGGTGATGAGGGGTTGCCATGGCCGACACCAAGAGGCTTCACACGCCGGAGGGAACGCCGCCGTCCCACCGCACGCTGCTGGCGCCCTCCCACGGCCAACAGGTGCTGCAGGTCATCCAGCAGCTCTTTCGAGAAGAGCACCTGTGCGACTACACGGTGGTGGCCGAGGGCCACGCCTTCCGCACGCACCGCACCCTGCTGGCGGCAGTCAGCGATTACTTCCGGGTCATGCTGACCGGACCCATGCTGGAGTCCCGCCAAGACCACGTGGAGCTCAAGGGCGTAACCGCCGCCGCGGTCAAGGTCATCCTCGAGTTCGCCTACTCGGGTCAGCTGCGGGTCAATCTGGACGACGTCGGGGAGCTGCTGGTCGCGTGCTGCCACCTGCAGGTGAAGAGCGCCATCGACCTCTGCTGCGAGTTCCTGCTGAGCGAGATCGGCTGTAAGACGTGCGTCGACATCCTGAACACGGCCGAGATGTTCAGCCTGGTTGAGGTGCGCTCGGCCGCGCGCGCCTTCGTCCTCGGCCACTTCGAGAAGCTGGCGGACACGGACCAGTTTTACAAGCTGAGCGCGCTCCACCTCCACGAGTTGCTGCGCAGCGACCAGCTGCGGTGCGACTGCGAGCTGACGCTCTTCCTGCTGCTCACCAAGTGGATCGACATGGACCACGAGGAGCGGGCCGAGCACGCCCTCAGCCTCATGCGGCTCGTGCGCTTCTCCCTCATGCGCCCCGAGGAGCTGGTGGACCGCGTGGCCCGGACCCCCTTCATGCTGTCCCACCCCGACTGCCGCGCCCTCCTCGACGAGGCCCTCCACTACCACGTGCTCCCGTCCCGGCACCCCCTCATGCAGACGCCGCGGACCCAGGTCCGGAACGAACCCTGCCTCGTGGCCTTCGGCGGCCGTTACGGTATCAGCGTCGGGTACAAGTACAACAGCAATAAGATGTTCGCGTTGCATGACGGGAAGTGGGTACCGCTGCCGTGCAGCGAGTCGAATTTCTTGTACTCGGCGGCGGCGGTGTTGGATAATTTCATGTACGTGTGCGGCGGCATGGGGAAACCCGCGCATGCGCGGACGGCGTGTCACCGCTTCGACCCCCGCACCGGCACGTGGACGAGATTAGCGGCCATGAAGTCTCGCCGGCAGTCGTTCCCGTTGGTGGCGTACGCCGGGAGGCTGTATGCGTTCGGGGGCGGGACGCCCTCCCAAGGGGGCTTCGACCACCCCCCGACCGACAAGTGCGAAACGTACTCGATCGACCGCAATGAGTGGACGGCCCTCAGCCCACTACCGGCCAACCGGAAGTCCTCGGCCGCTTGCGAACTGGGCGCGAAGATCTACGTCTCGGGCGGTCGCAACGAGAGCGAGACTGTGACGACGCTGTGGCGCTATGACGTCATCGCCGACACGTGGGCGACGCTGCCGTCGATGCTGTGCGCGCACGCCGGCCACGCCATGGTGACCTTGCAAGGTCGCCTCTACGTGATGGACCGCACGTCGATGGCGGTCGAGACGTTTCGTCCGGACACCGCTCAGTGGAGCAAGCTGGTGTCGGGCTGCCCGGCCTCCCCACTCGCCGGGGTCGCCCGGCCCGCCGTGTTCGGCCACTGGGTCTACTTCGTCGGCTTCATGCAGGACGGACGCGACTTCCGGTCTCGGCGCGTCAACCTGCTCACGCGAGAACGCGAGGAGCTACCGGCGTACCCCGAACATGTGCACTGTGTGATAGGCGCGTCGTTGGCCTTACCCAGACACAGCCTGGCCGACAGTAATAACAATAGCAATAACCAACAACATAACAACACGGACTCCTCCTTCGCCTCCATGACGTCTTCAGGGAGTTCTTAACGTTGGCGTCGCTCACATATTGCTCACTTACTGCTACATTGTCTTAATCCAGTGGCTATTTTTTAGTTTGCTATTGTGGCTATATTTGATAGTTATCTATAATCAATATGCAGACAATCTTCTGGGAAGATATTAATTACCTTTAATTATTTATTTTCCCAACCAGTATCATGCATTCACGTGTGATATTTAACCAGTTGTATTATTCGTTAACGGGTAACGCGTAGGATTCATGTCGGATAAGCGTACGGCAATCAAAAATATCCCCCAACTTATTTGGTTCTTTCGCTCTGGGCTGGAAAGCGGACCTCCCGACCCCTGGTCTCTAACGACTAATTATAGCCCAGTGAGATTGTTTTTCGTTACCACATCTGGGCAAATTCTTTTCAATAGAGATGCATATTTAAACTACTAAGATGCCTCACTCAGCGCAGGGCATACCCCGGTCTCGTAATCGGCGAACTGTGGCTCCGTTAACGATCATGACGGGTACTAAGTTTACTATTGTGGTGACTGTTCCCGTTGCCATGGCCCATGATACTGTTATTGTGGCTCCTGTCACCGTAGCCATGTCACTGTGACCCTGTTACGGTGGTCTTGTTACCATGATCCCTGTTACGGTGGTCTTGTTACCATGACGCCTGTTACGGTGGTGCTGTTACCATGACCCCTTTTACGGTGGTCTTGTTGCAATGACCCCTGTTACGGTGGTTTTGTTACCATGACCCCTGTTACGGTGGTCTTGTTACCATGATCCCTGTTACGGTGGATTGTTACCATGACCCCTGTTACGGTGGTCTTGTTACCATGACCCCTTTTACGGTGGTCTTGTTGCAATGACCCCTGTTACGGTGGTCTTGTTACCATGACCCTGTAACGGTGATCTTGTTACAATTGCCCCTGTTACGGTGGTCTTGTTTCCATGACCCTGTTACGGTGGTCTTTTTGCAATGGCCCCTGTTACGGTGGTCTTGTTACAATGACCCTGTAACGGTGAGCTTGTTACCATGACCCCTGTTACGGTCGCCCGATAGCTCAGTGGGCTAGAGCGCTCGCATTGAACGCTCTGGCCTAACGGCACGTGGATGCGGCGGTTCGCGCCCCGCTGTGGTCATGTCTGTGTGGTCGCAAGATAAAGATCCCATGTCCTTCATCGCAAAGTGGTGGGGACATGGCTCCGCTCTTCCCTTCCTTCTCTCATTGAGCCGATATGACTAAAATTGGCTAAAACGTCCTGAATATACAACCTAAAATCCAACCTTTTGTTAAAGTAGTCATTTTAATTCACTTTGATACTACAAACATTCTCCGCCAGGGGTCGGGACAGGCACCGGATGAGCCGACATGGGACGCCAGTGAGGTGTCTTGTTATACATAGTCTTGATGTAATATTTCTTCTTTTTTGTTCCGAACGTCGGTGGCAGGGTCTAACTGAGAGTGTGTGTGGGGGGGGGTTAACAGATCGCTATGGTTTCTGTACACGTGACACGTACACACTACGTACAAATCCCTATCATGTCAGTCGTTGGTCTCTGTTGTGTAATATATGAATGTGTACAGCGCAGCACTCGTTCAATCTCGCACCACGTGACCGTGGATACATGTTCTCATTATGTCTCCTATTATCGCGTATTCTGCTTCTATTGGCGGAGATTTTACTGTCAGTGTTCAATTATCGCTTTTATGAACTCCATTACGAGGTATGTTGGTGCTCAGAACCACGTGGAAAAAACATATTTTTGTTTATTGAGTCATGTCGTTGGTATGACAACGGCGGAATCTCATTTACTGATTGCCATCTGTTGGTCAAGTCGTGAAACTTGAAATCGTAATTGGGGAATGGTAAGGTGCGAAATATTCTGCTATTCATTCTGTGTTAATAAAGTGCTCAGTCGGTATTTAACAGGTCATGGGTTCGCGTTCCCGTGGCTGCATCTCGGGCATGTTTCATCCAATGCCATTTCATTGCCTTCGGATTTTTTGTTGCCCGGTTTAACCATCGTATGAATAAAAGTTGCGTACAAAACACAACGTTTCAGTTTATTGTTAATAATCTTACATGGTTTTGCTAGTGTTAGTTGCTCTGATATTTATAATAATTAATTGGGGCTTTGCGGTATACGAGAGCCGTCTGTCTTTATAGAATTTTGTCGGGGGGGGGGGGGGGCGGTCCAAAATAGCCTATATTCGGCCTGCATCGCAGTAAGTCTAGTAAAAAAAATCTCCCGCTGTCCGATTCCTTGATTCGAAGATGGCGTGAGTCTGACACGTAGAGACAAACAAAGACTCGATGAAATATTGACCCAAACCACCTAACGCCAGTATGGCCTGCAATATAAAGGATGTTTACCGAGAACCGGAGATCAGGTATGGGGTATTTCCGTTCCTCGAGAATGGGCTGTTCAATTAACCGTGAACTGGGAATGAGGAATTTTTTTTTTTCGTAAACTGGGAATGAGGTATTAGTCGACCGCCGTGATCAAGGATTTTCATTAATCGCGAACTGGAAATTTTCATATTAAATAACCGTGAATCGGGAAATCGTCAATTTAGTATACTATAAGAGCCCCTTCCCTGTTTTATAACAGTAAGCACGCACAAGGTGTACGGAGGATTCACGCTGACTTCAAATACCCTGTAATTTGTGTTCTCGATCGAGTGCACTTTGGCCTGTTGTGATCATGGCCTACCTGCCCCCAATCGGATCAAAAGATTATCTTAACACCGGACATGAAGTAGATGGTGTTCAAATATTAAAGAATGAACTTTGTGTGGTGAGTACGGAGTATCCAGAAGCAGACTTTGTCGTTATGGGCGATCTTAATGCCAGGATAGGCCAAAATCAGGACTTTGAAGACGATACAGTAACGCACATGACCAATATGGATTGGTATACATGTGATGCATTCGATGTACCCAGAAGGTCTAAGGATGTTGTTGTCAATGGATTCGGGCATACATTACTATCGCTGTGCAGAGAAATGTACTTACATGTTTTAAACGGCCGAGCCGGCAAAGACATGGAAGAGGAATTTACAAACTTAACAGCAAACGGTTGTAGCGTGGTCGACTATATAAGCGTGATTGGTTCAATGACGTATGCAGTTTTGAAGTAACGAATTGGCCTGAACTAAGTAGTCGCGGCCACGCCCCCCTCCCCTCTTGTTTGCAATGTACAGCGTAAATCGTGCAAATGCAAGAACATTTGATGAGAGTGGATGCCAAATCCTCCCAATTATAGAAGAGAAATCTACACATTCAAAAGAGATTTATGTGGTCAGAAAAAAATAGAAGTATATTCATGGCCAACATGTGTGATGATGATGGGCGGCAAGGTTTAGAACGGTGTCTAGAGCTATGTGAGCGTGGTCAGATTGATGACTGTATGGGCGCCCTGGTGGACACCATAGCCACAGCGGGAAGGCACATGCTGAGACATGTGCGTAGTAACAGTCACCAAAGGCAATATAATGCTGGACAGCCATGCTGGTGGGGTGGAACCTGTGAGCGATTAAAACGAGACAAATACCAACGGCTCAATAGATTCCGTAGGACAAATAGCAGGTCAGACTTTGAAAAATATTGCGAATCGAAAGATATATTTAGAAACACCTGTAAGGTCAAAGAATACTCATTTAAGCAGGAAATTAACGAAGAATCAATGAGTTATTGTAATGATTCAAACACTTTCTGGAAAAGGGTTAAATCTGTAACGCAAAAAAGGAAAGTCTGCAACAATATCGCAAGAGATGATTGGTTTAAACATTTTCAGTCGTTACTTAACAGCGAAACCGAAGCCTGCCCTTCTCATTTAGAGACGGCCGACAAATATCTTGTTAACCATGACATAAACTGCATTATGTGTGACCAGTCTAAGGACTACAGTAGACATGAGCCGTTAAATAAGGGGATTGACGAAGAAGAGATTCTACAATGCCTAAATAGTATTCCGGGTTAGAAATCTCATGGATGCAATGGCATCACCAATGAATGTTAAAAGCAGTGGCCTCCAAATTAGCACCATATTTAGCGAAAATATTCAACTGTATATTAAATACCGGAAGATTCCCTGTAGAATGGGGCAAAGCAGTCATTATTCCATTGCATAAAAAAAGCTCAGTTAACAATGTAGATAATCATCGAGGAATATCACTACTAGGTTCAATATCTAAAGTGTTTTGCAAAATATTAAATCAGCGTCTTACCGACTGGGTGGAAGAAAACAACTATAGAGATGAGGAACAAGCCGGTTATAGAAAGGGGTACAGCACCATTGACCGAATCTTCATCTTGCGGAGTGATACAAAAATATGTAACGAAAAAGAAAGGACGATGTTATGTTCTCTTTATTGATTTCGCCAAAGCATATGATTCCGTACCACACAGCCTACTCTGGTTCAACTTGATTCAGGAAGGAATACATGGCAATGTGATAAATATAGTAATTGACATTTACATTAAAATGAAATCCTGTGTAAAAACAAATGAAGGCATAACAAAGTTTTTTGATTGCACGATTGGTATCAGACAAGGATGCATGTTGAGCCCTCTATTCTTTTCTCTGTATATTGGCGAAATGTTGCAGATGCTTAGGAACTCCGGATGCTCTGGAGTCCGCGTCAATGAAGACACAACGAATTTGATGCTTCTAATGTATGCTGACGATTTAGCAAACTGTGCCCATAGTGTAAGCAGACTGCAAAAAATTATAGATGTTTTGGAAAGGTTCTCAGAAAAATGGGGGCTCGAAGTTAATACGCGAAAGACTAAGATTACGGTATTTCGCCGAGGAGGTGTCCTTCGCCAAAATGAGAAACGGTTGCACACTGTAAAGTATTGGTTGAAATTGTTAAAAATGCCTCTAACACGATAAGCCAGAAGTACCTACGAGATGCTAAAGGAGTTGGATGAAAGGGGTAGCATCACCTGGGTTACGTATATAGAATCATGTATGTTTATTCAGTACTTTGGCTGGCCTGGTACAAATTACAAAAGCATTCAACACAAAAAAAACAGCAACACAACAATCCAAGTCAATAATCATCTCATTCACATTAATACCCCTGTTGTTCCCTTCTGCTAAATGCGGCAATAATAAACTTACAGATTCCGTATAGAGTTTTCTCGTCGGTTGCGCACATAAGTCGGATAAAATTTTCTTTTGATGGGTATTTGTACAAGCTCTTATTGATATATTTCTCCCTAATATCTGTATAAAGCTGACACTTAAACATGAAGTGGAATTGGGTTTCAATTTCGTCGATACAAAATCTCTGACAATATGGACACAATCTTTCTTCTCTGGGTATATTAAATTGTCTTCCTCTCTCAATCATAAGTTTACCGCTACTACATCTGAACCAGCTATACACCTTTCCTAACCTTGCACTCGTTACCACTGATAGATATCTCTCTGGGTTTAAAAGGGTTTTATACAGACAATATTCACCAGCTAGTTTCATATTTTCACACGCATTTACATACCAATTTTGCGATAAAACATCTGTTAATCTCTGCTTAACTTCCCTCATGAAGTACAGATGGTCCCCAATCTCTTGACTTAACCAGACAAAACCAAATCCGTATTTAAAAAGCCAATTTTTCACTTGCGATGCCCAGTTCTTTTTTGTTCTGCCTACACTATCATGGCTACATAACATTGTATAGGTGGCCTTGGTGAGAGAGGTTTAACATTAAACTCGGCTCCAAGCCACCACATTGATAATCTAAGCTTTTAATCAATGCCGCCACCTTCACTGCTTGATCTGCTCTGCGCTTCTGTGTGGCAGTCCAAACCATTTTCGGCGTCATTATTATTCCCAGGTAATTATAAAACGAGACACTTTGTATAGGTTGTCCAGATAAAGTCCACCTTTCATTATTTCGCAGTGGGCCTCCATTCCTAAACACCATTACTTTGGTTTTGCTCATATTTACCGCCATGCCCCATTTTTCACAGTATTCCTCTAAGGTATGTATAGTTGCTTGCAGCCTACCGACGGTGTCCGCAAGGTTAGAGAGATCGTCAGCATACATCAATGCAACCAAATTCGGGAACGTTTTGTCTACAAATACACCATTACAGTTATTGCGGATCAGCATGTCAAAATACTCATTCACATACAGGATAAAGAGGAGCGGGCTGAGGAGACAGCCCTGTCGAGTACCTAGCGTACAGGTAAAAAAATCAGTCAGGCGATTGCGGCACTGAACACACGATCTAAGTTTGCCATATAAAGACATAAGCACCCTAAGGGTTCTTCCATGTAGGCCTTCTGATATTAATCTGTGCCATAGATGACTATGTGGGACCTGGTCGAAAGCTGTGCTGAAATCTACATATAGGCAATAGAAACGACCCCCTGGTTTACTTAAATATTTATGAATGACTGCCTGCAAGACATACACTTGATCAATAGTTGATCTGCCGTGCCTGAATCCAGACTGACACTCTGATAGCTTATCGTTAGCTTCGGCCCAGTCAATTAGTCTAGTGCTTAGGATCTTCATAAAGACTTTGCTTGTGGCCGCTAGTAGAGATATCCCTCTGTAATTACCCGGGTTTTCACACGGCCCGGTCTTCAGTACTGGGAATATAATAGCATCAGCCCACTGCTGCGGGTAGTCACCGTTACTCATAATATGGTCAAAAATATCTGCTAAGATCGGGCTTACGAATTCACTACTGTGCTTAAGTACCTCAATGGGAAGCCCATCCGGGCCAGGGGCTTTATTACAGGGTAAACTAGCAATGGCGGTTTCCACCTCGTCACCCGATATATCGTCGTCAAAAACGTTTTCATAGCAAGCCGTCGGCCCTCCCACCTTACACTGCAGACAGGAGTTGATATGGTCCGTCACTTCAGAATCAACCCTCTCTTGGAAGGTTGCTTCTGGCTGTTGTCCAGTATTGAGTAGAGTCTTAAAGTATTCCTCCCAGTCTTTAGAGCTTATCGGGTCGCGGGACTGAGATATTCCTCCCTTAAACCTTTTCACCGTTTTCCAGCATAGTCGACTATCGTGCATACTATTTCGTAGCTTCTGCTTATTTGCCTCATTAAAGGCTCTTTCTTTCTCCCTGCGTACCTTAACAAACCTAAGTTTGGCTAACTTATAGTTCTGGAGGTCGGAGTCTTCTCTGGTTTTGCGAATGTAATTAAGTGATTTATTCTTCCCAGCTTTCAGGTTATCTAGCTCCGCGTCCCAAAAAGTGGGATACTGGCAAACGTCTCGTCGTGTAAGGGCAGACTTACTCTTCATATGCCCGGCTGCATAGTCGCATAGTCGGGTTAAGTCGTTAACTGCGGCGTCCATGTCCCGTCTGTCAATGTCATCATATAAGTTTTCTACAAAGGTCTGTGCAACAGAGTCTGTAAGTTTGTGTAGAAAGAAAGCTTTACAGTCATCCCGCCACTTATATCGCTTTCGTTCCTTCAAAAATGCGGCGTCTTCCCCTTGCATCATAGCTTTGCATTTAATACTGAAACTCAGAGGAAAATGATCAGACAGGTCATCGGTAAGGACAGTAAACTGGCGAGAAAGGTTATTAAAGAGAGATGTCGAACATAGAACATTGTCCACCAGGCTTCTCCCGTTATGTGTAATACAGGTGACTACCCCTTCCTTGTCGTTAGGCGACCTCCCGTTCAACATATGGATATCATAGGTCTTACATAGACTGATGAAATCTCGACCAAAGGGATTTTCATCGGTATCTTGTGATATCCGTTAGATATCAAATGCATCTGCTGGGTAGCAGTCCCCTACATCTAACACGAAATCAAGATTATCTTCAGTTATATAATCCTTCATCAGACCCGTTCGCGCATTAAAATCACCTAATATACACCAAGTGTGATTCGGGTGACGAGCTGCAAGTTGTAGCATAACATGTTCAAGTATCAGAATACCGTCACCTTGCTCTTCATCATATGAAGTCGAGCCATCGGGTGGAAGGTAAGTACACACCATGATAACATCTTTATCTACCTCCAATAATTCTTTTCGGAGTAATAAACATATAACATATTTACAGTCTATCTCAATAACTGATACCAAGCGTGACAACGACTGTCTTACAAAGACAACAATGCCGCCAGGTGTACGGCCCCTCGCAGCTCGGCGGGTCCACTCTTTAGAGTAAGTGTCATACCCTTCCAAGAAGTCGGTAAGATCACTTTGACTAGCCCCCCAGGTCTCATAAAGAGCGACAATGTCATAATGGTAGCACCTTTGTTTAAGCAGCGACCTGTCAGTATCCTGTAGTCTGGATATGAGTCCCTGGATATTCCAGGTCAGTACCTTTGTTTCGCGATGTACCCCGGAGCCTCGGCCAGCCCCCTATGGGGTTCGCTCCTCTAGCTCGCCGTCTGACCTCAGGACGAACTGCTGGCGCTCTACGACGAGCCTGTCCATCCTGAGGTATATGCGCTTGTCTGGCGTTTCCCTCCTTTTTTCCATCATGATTGGCACCAGCCTCTTACGCGCCGCCCGCACCGTGGCACTGTAATCTTCGGAGACGGAGATGCCTCTGGTGCCCTTCAGTTGTCTCCGGGCGGCCCGAAGCACCTCTTCCTTTTCCTTCCAGGACCCGAACTTTACAATGAGAGGGCGTGGGCGCTGCTGGGATTGTGGCCCCCCTCCTCCGGTCTTCCTTCCCAAGCGGTGGGCACGTTCTATACCCAGGTTGGATGTCATCTGAAGCTTGTTTGCGGCGAAGTCTTGCACCTTGGTCTCACAGGCACCCCAGTTTTCTTCTTGCTCCTCCTGGATACCGTAGATAATCAGATTATTTCTCCTGCTTTGGTTCTCCATGGCGTCAAGTTGCTTTTTCAATGTGCAGTTTTCCTCTTCAACTCGTTTAATCCTATTTTCAAGCTCGGTCAGACGATCTTCCAGATTTCTGTTCCGACTTGCATCCGCTTCAAAGCTCAGGGTCGGTTGGTCGGCGGTGGCTCGCGTCTTCTTTGGGGGGCCGGGGTTGGCCTCCACATCTCCAGCCGCCAACAGTAGCCACCCCACGGCGGGATGTCTGGGGGTGACCTCCCTTGTATGATTCGCTGGACTGGCCGCACACACCGTGGCTCGCCACGCCCCGCTGCACAGGGCACCAGAGCTTAAGCTTGCCGGGCCACTGCCTGGATGGGTCAGCGCGGCGGAAAAGCGTACCCAGCCGTATCGCCACCGACCAGCACCGTATAGCAATGGCGGGCTGTTTGAACTGCCTTTTCGTCGCCGGCATTTGAAAACCGCCGATCCTGGCGCGCCAGGTCTCTACCGACACTCCCATGTTTCACAAGCTGGGGCTAGGAACAAGGATGTTTTCACGCCAGTTCAATATCTTCTCGGAAATTGCCTATATTGTCACGTTATTAGTGGAAATGCTCTGCTCTGCTGCAACACGTCTGCCTTTGGCGAGGTCTCGTCTCCTTGACCTCTTACGCATATAAGGGACCTATTAACCAAGTATGGATACGGAAATGTATGGTTACAGCAGGGGATTGGAGACGAAACGTTGTTCTTCACTCATTTTAAGCAAACGCTCCAAGAAAATGCATATAGACAATGGTATGAACATGTGCGTAACCAAAGCAAAGTATCAACGTATTGTATGTTCAAATCGTTAATAGTTATAAAACCCTACTGCAACTATGTAAATATTTATAAGTAGGCCCTACAGATCGGCACTCGCTAGGTATAGATGTAATGTTCACCAGCTTGCAATAGAAACAAGTAGATAATAGTGAAACGACTCTAGAAAACGAACATGTGTCTTCTGTAATGATAAGGGGCATGTAAGCTTAGTGTTAGAGGTCGAATACCATTTTTTATTGAGATGCCCACTGTATAACGAGTTAAGAAACAAATATATAGATGCGAAATACTTGAAGTATATCAATTTTGAAACCTTACTGGAGCTAATGCACACCACAGTAAAACATGAACTACGAAATTTAGCTGTATATATTATAAAAGCAGAAGAGTTACATTCCTTGTATATAAGCAGCGTTGCCAGCACTCACTGATTGATTGTATGTATGCTTTCTTTTTGTGCTGTATGCCTTATATACAAATAAATTTATATATCACATAAGAGCCCCTTCCATGGTATGCGGGCAGTTTTTTTAAGTGGTAGATCTATAGAAAGAACACACGCGATGCAAAGTGTCTATCGACGATGAATTTTAACTTTTCCCAAAAGAGGGGATGGGCACGTCTCGTGCGAGAGAGAATGGCCCATCACAACTGGCTCTGGTTTGAAAAACTGGACTTGAAACGCCAATCTAGGCGTCCAGCTAGGATAAACCTAGACCCAACGACAGATCGTCGGTGCGACGACTGCGGTAAGCTCTGTCGGTCACATGCAGATTAGGATTAGGCTTATTTAGTCATATACGCAAATAGATCCATCGTCTTTCGCAGACGGACGGATGCCAACCAACCATCGACGATGAAATAAATACAGCCTGATCAAAATAATGCGCCAGAGAGTTGTTTGGTCTCGCTATAACTTTTTGTTTTAGGGAGGGTGGCTCTATTAAATATAGGTGATAAGTTGCTTAAACTAACCGACAAATCCATCACGTTGGAACAATACGAGAAATCGCCGTGACGTCATATTTTTTGCTGCGGTCCGGTGAAGGGCAAAAAGACTTCCCGTTTTGCGTTGCGCGCGTAAACGACATAGCCTGGTTCCGCGGTCCCCACTTCGCTCGCTCAGCTTACTTGTCATGAGTTTGAGCGGCGGTACCAGCTTAGTAAACAACAATGGTGAAATCTTGCTGTGTTTGGGGTTGTACCAAGGATAGTGTATATCCTTGGTTGTACTGCTCGTTATCGGCCTAACACAGGGTTAGGTTTTTTTAGTTTTCCGAACCCAAGAACAAAAGAAGGTGCAGCTCAAAGGGTCGCATGGATTTCCAAGCTAAAGCGGGCTCCAGTTGGAACCAAAGGTTAGTTTACACATCATCATAACGCACCCACTCAACTCACTGCGTAAACAGTGTCGTCTGCCTATCGTCTACCCAAGAGTGGGCAAGACCACCCACCCTCCTTTGCTTAGAACATGCCTAGATAGCGGTAATGTGGCTGCATTATAAACAGATGTGATGCACTGCCATGCAAGATAACAGGCAGCTCTTGGCTAAATTTGGAACCTTTACTACAAAACATGGCACGATACATGATTGTCAATTGTCATAAGGCTTGATTGAGGCAGGGTATCACACTCACAGCTGACGCCTACAGTCCATGGCACAGACATAACTTAGTAAGTGAATCGACTGACACAGATAGGAGTGCAGGGGGGGGGGGGGATTGTATGATTGCAAGCAAGCTAAGCAGTCACTGATCCATAATTTGGGGTCTTTTGTACAAAACTTTAGACTAAGGTAAGAGGGAGGGGGATCGGGGATTTAAAGCTAAATAGGTGGTCAGGAAAATAATATGGAAGGTCCAGCTCCAAAAAGGAGTTCACTTGCACCTTGAGCCTCCCCCCCCCCCCACTCTGGATCAACCACTATTGCAACATGCATGTCAATAAAGGCTTGAAATAAAACATTAAAAACATTGTCTGATCTGATTTTTCTTCTGATTGTCTCAATAGATTTATTCTTGTTAACTAAACTGTAGATCTATCTCATAAATGTTATATAATGCATTATATATAATATATGTATAAAGGGACACCATCCAAGAGACATGATGGAATGGTATCAACCGCTTCATGTGCTTCATGGGAACCGAGCAAGTGTGATCTTGTTTGTGTTTGTGTTTGTTTTAAGATATATAAGTGATAAGGAACTAGCTGTTCAGTTATCATATTTTTATGTTTAATTTGTTTGTATTTTAATATATACATTTTTGTATCAGTCAGTTTATAATTATATTTTTTTTATTGATATTTAATTGTTGGGTTGTTTTTCCATCTCTATTATATTATATTATATTATATATAGACTACTATTATATTATATAGACTACCAGAATTTGTAGTGGAGTTAAATTCATGCTGCCATACAAATATCTTATATATAGTGATTTAAAATATCAAACCAGGCATACATATTTTGCAAGATGTACTGTTATTAAGAATATATTTAGGTTTTTAATCATTTTACATTTGAAAGGTATTTGATATATATGATATAAATATATATAGTTTGTAAATATGTTTTCTTTAAAAAAATGTTGTATTTTAGCAAATTTAATGATTTACAATTCAATAATTTAGAGTAGAGCTGAACAATAGTTTTTGTAATTAAACAGAAGCTTTGCTAGGCTACATACTACAGATACCTTAAGATGATATATGCACACAAGTATAGATACATATATGTTAATATTGTTAATATTACTATTACCAGGGTATATTTCATTTCTATAGCAATTATATAATAAAAAAAATTCTGCGAAATTGTTTCAGATAAGCCAAACTGTGATCCTGCCCATCCAGACTATTATCCATCACTGTTTATGGAACAACATGATAAGTCTAATGAGCAGGATTCCAAACTCAGCAGATATAGCTCCCAACCTGACGCCCGTGCGCCCTGTATCCACTACCCTATATAATGTAGCACCTCACAACAACATGAAAAGTCACGGGCGCCAGTTTTACTTTCAGCATGATCGCCTACAGTTGGCAATGTTAGACTGTGTTGTGTCAATTCATGTCTTAAAATAAAATAATACAAGCAGTGATATGATATTTAATGGCGAAAGCGTTATGCTAAACTAGTGTCCATTTATATGGATAAGTATCTGTGTCTTAACGTTGAGATTGTTCAAGGCTATATAAGGCCTATACTGTTGGATTTGTAGACATATGCAGAGATCGATTCCGGTTCTGCGCAAGGAATGTTAAGATTGCATACATTTTCACCGCATTCACAAATAAAATAATCATATGTGGCACTACAATAACATTGTTGGTGCCATGAGTGAACAGTGTACCAACACGTTTCAAAGCATACGGTTATGCATTGCTCCTATATAAAAGCGGGTGTCAAACCGAATCTAATCGCGATGTGCCCCAGAAGTTTACATCTTTACATGAAATTGGCGAGAGTTAACACTTCGTTTGGGCCGACTAGTAAGGCCAAAAAATTAAGCCAACCAGTCCCCGTCAATGTCGAGCAGCGCCATTTTACCGGAGCTAGTGACATATATTGTGGCCCTTCAAGCGGCACCGCCTTGCGTTATAACTGGAAGTTATCTCGCGGAAGGAACTCACAGTGGAGGTAGCCTTCAGGGGAAACGCGTGAACGAGAGATCAGGGCGCGATTTGCGGATGAATACATCAGGTTTCAATATCAGTATGGAGTATCGCCTCCTGATTGGTCACTCGCTGGCACACCTCCAGAAAGGAGGCGAAATCGTGGCTGGCGGTCACTTCTAAATGTTATTGTGAGCTACAGACAAGACCGAAAAATCTGTAATTTGGAGGATAATCACTTGAGTATTTTATGAATCGGTAAAGCAGCGTTAGTGGCCAGGTTGGCGGCTTCTATTAAAGCTGCTCATTCAGCCAATATGTTCTGAGCATCTCTTTAAATATTTTTAAGGGAAATAAATCATTATGACTGTATTAAAGTCACACATTGCATAAATGCCAACGAAAGCCAATGAGAACAAGAGTACATCATTACGCTGCGCATATTTGCCATGTTTGTGCATCCCGTGTGGTAAAGTGGGGCTTTATTGTGTACTACGTCATCGATCAATATTCGCACAGCGTGGCTGTTTTTGTCTTTCACAATTCTGATAACAAATATTCTTTTCTTACAAATTAACGCTGGCGAAATCGTAAATGTATCCGGTAAAGTGTAAAACGTGACATCTGGAAGGTGACACGTTGATGCATGCGCAGCAGTACAGATATATTGTTAATTTATTTGAATTATAATGGTAAGGTCACGTTTAATGGTAAGATTTCGCAAATCCCAAATAAGTCTCCCCAGTTTATTTTACTTTTGTACGATTTTAGATAAAATTAAAATATCCGTGTCGATGTCGCTTTTTCAGATCCTCAATGTCGGAATTGAGGGGTCAATGTCGAATGTCGATTTTTCAAATATGGCTGTGTCGAGTGTCGCCATGTACTCCTTCCAGACCCTTCATAATAAAAGAAGCATTTGACACACGATCACATAAATACTTAACGTTGTCCATTTCTCGGTGTTCAGTATGGTCGGAGGACAAATGACATTAACAAGGAGAAGAGTGTCACATGTAGCCTATAAGGTCATTTGACAGCAATATTATTCCACATACAATATCCTCACTCTAATTGTCCCTTCTAATGCGCGTTGCATTATATCGGTTGCTTATGTATTATATAAAAGAAAATTGTTAAAACTAAATTCTATGCTTATAATGGTTCGCATAATAAAGTATGCATCGATATACGATATGTTGCTATTTATAACTCACCGCCTTTGTCTCAATATTTCATATTAACCTCCTCAATTTTATACGCCTAGTGTATTCCAACTAATTATAATAAAAGGAGCCCGGATGTAACACCAAGCTGTGGTTGTTGTTGTATTATCTAAACCGGACCGAACGATTCATTTCGTACATATACTAAGGAACATATGTATTGAAACATGGTGGCAGCGGTGGGATAGAGGATGGAGGTCAAGGTATGAACTGTTTCTGGTTAATGTATAATGTGGTGAACACATATGAACTCTGAGAACAAGTGCCGAGAGCAAGTCGCGCTCAAGCCACGCTAAGGCCAGAACAAAGAACTACACTGCTCGCCAAAACTCCGCAACTGAACATGGCTGCAAAACCACTGCACGGTAACCCTCCACCGCAATTGAAACTAAAAGAGGATGCGAAAGAGGAATGGAGTATGTTCAAGCAGTTGTATCACAACTACGGTATAATAACAGAACTGGACAAGCATGAAAAGTCATACAAACTGGCAGTATTCCTCAATGCCATGGGTCCTGTTGGGCTAAAGCTCTACAACGCACTGACTTTCACTGCCACTGAAGACAAAGATGATGTGCAGCTGATCATTCAAAAACTGGACACAGTTATACAAGGGGAAGTGAACGAGACATATGAAAGATACGTTTTTAACAAACGAGAGCAAAAACCAGATGAGTCTTTTGACGCTTATCTTTCTGTGCTGCAACATATGTCCAAATCATGCAACTTTTGTGATTGCCTGAGCGATTCACTGATGAGAGACCGTATCGTGACAGGCACAAGAGATGCGACAACAAGGAAATTGCTGTTACAAAAGAGGCGCCTGACATTCAAAAATGCTGTGGATATTTGCCGATCAGCTGAAGCTGCATCGACTCAGGTGTTGACAATGGGTGATACAGGAACAGAAGCGGTACACAAGGTTACTCACACAGCGAAGCCAAAGTCAGGTGACAGAGCCAACCAAGGTCACTTCCCAAGGAAGCAAGAACACTACCGTTACCCTCGTGAAGCGCCGACCATACAGTGCAAGTTCTGTGGGCTCAGCCACACACGAAAAAAAGAGTTTTGCCCGGCCTGGGGTAAATCGTGTGCCAAGTGCAAAAAGAGAAACCATTTCGCTGCCTGCTGCTTCCAGGCTGGACGTAAGCTGATACATGGGGTTGATGGTGATCCATCAAACTCTGACTCGAGCAGTGAGGAATATGTACTGTCCGTACAGCAGGTCTCCGCAGTGCAAAACGACAAGCGTACTAAAGGTCCGCTGTATGCTCACATGCTGCTACATGGAAACTCCGTGAAGTTTCAGATAGATGACGGCGCCACTGTTAATGTGCTTCCTGCAAAGTACGTTGACAGAACCAGCTTGGAACCCTCTGACGTCACGCTACAGATGTGGAACAAAACCACGCGGTCTGTCTCAGGGAAGACCCGAGTCTCAGTAAAGAATCCAAAGAACAAAAAGAAGTACTCCCTAGAATTCCAGATCGTGGAAGACGATTTCATGCCGCTGTTAGGTAGGAAAGCAGCAGAGGCTATGAACCTTATAACAGTGAATTATGACAATTTTGAGCAAATCAGCGGTATGAATAGCCAAAGCTCTCCGAGAGGACTGCTCAACGCGTTCTCGAAGGTTTTTGATGATGACGTCCTCGGCACACTGCCAGGACAGGTTCACCTACGTGTTGCAGAGGGTGCGAAACCAGTGCAGTGCCCCCCAAGGCGGGTACCAATATCTACGAAGACGAAACTCAAGGCAGAACTAGACCGAATGGTCAGAATGGGTGTATTGTGTCCTATTGAGGACCCGACTGATTGGTGCAGCCAGATCTCGGTGCAACAGAAGAAGAACGGATCGCTTCGAGTATGCATAGACCCGCGACCGCTCAACAAGGTTCTTCAACGGGAGAGATACCCACTGCCTACAATGGATGACGTGTTGCCTGAACTTGCGAAGGCCCGCGTAATTTCAAAGCTAGACCTGCGATCTGGGTACTGGCAATGTGAGCTCGACTATGAAAGCAGTATCCTCACAACAAGTATCACACCATTTGGGAGGTTCAGGTGGTTACGTCTCCCATTTGGAACGTGTGTCAGTTCGGAAATATTCCAGCGGAAGCTTCACCAGGCGATTGAAGGTTTGACAGGAGTGACGTGCATCGCAGACGATATATTAGTTTTCGGATGTGATGATGAGGACCATGACCGGAACATGAAGTTCTTTCTCGAGAGATGCGAAGAAAAGGGTCTCAAATTGAACGGGGAGAAGTCCCAGTTTAAGACTGGAGAAGTTGAGTTCATGGGACATCGCGTCACTGCAGACGGGTTGAAGCCAGATGAAAAGAAAGTGGAAGCAATTCTCCAGCTGAAGAAACCCACCGATGTCAAAAGTGTCCAGCGGCTACAAGGGACAGTGGGCTATCTAGCGAAGTTCCTTCCCGGGTTATCCGACGTCATGGAGCCGATCCGGAGGTTGACCAGGCCTGACGTTTCTTGGCATTGGACGGACCTGCAGGATCGAGCGTTTGAACAAGTCAAAAAGCTTGCGACTGAGAGCCCAATTCTCGCATACTACGATCCGCGTGAGGAACTTGTAATAGAGTGTGATGCCAGTGAGACAGGTCTGGGCGCCGCACTCTTACAGAGAAACAAGCCCCTTGCATACGCTAGTCGAGCACTAACTGACACTGAAACCAGATACGCACAGATTGAAAAGGAGTGCCTTGCGATAGTATTCGCGCTTGAACGGTTTCACCAATATACGTACGGGCGGAAGACGATCGTACTGAGCGACCACAAACCGCTGGAGATGATAGTGCAGAAGCCTCTGCACAAGGCACCCAAACGTCTCCAGGGCATGTTAATGCGGCTTCTGCAGTACGACTGTGACGTGAAATACCAACAAGGGAGCAAGATGCTCATTTCGGATATGTTGTCACGTGCTTCCCTGCCTTACGAGGGAAACACAGAATCGTTCACCGCTGTAAATGCTGTCCAACATCTACCAATCAGTTTGGGCCGCCTTAAAGAACTCCAGTTAGCTACGATGAATGATGATTCCATGCAGACTCTAAAAAGCGTGATACAACATGGCTGGCCGGAGACCAAGGAAGATCTACCGAGCCAAGTGCATGCGTACTTCAGTACGCGAGATGAATACACTGTCCACGACGGGCTCGTATTCCGAGGTGAACGCGTCGTTGTCCCCGAAGGAATGAGGAAGAGCGTCAAGGAGGCCCTCCACCGATCCCATCTAGGTATTGAGAGCACCCTGCGGCGCGCCAGAGAATGTGTCTATTGGCCCTGTATGTCAGCGGACATAAAACAGGTTGTGGAAACTTGTGAGGCGTGTAGGACATACGAAAAGGCACAGCAAAAGGAGACTCTCATGCCCCATGATACGCCAGCAAGGCAGTGGGAGCAAGTTGGCATTGACATGTTCTCGTGGGAAGGGAGAGACTACCAAGTTATAGTGGATCACATGAGCAACTTCTGGGAGATTGACAGACTGTATACAACGACCACCAAGAATGTCATCAAGAAGCTTAAGGCGCACTTTGCGCGATGTGGCATTCCGTCTCTCGTCGTTACCGACAATGGGCCTCAGTACACCTCTGCAGAATTTCAGGACTTTGTTGAGAAATGGGACTTTAATCACCAAACGAGTGCCCCTGGACATCAAAGTGCCAACGGCAAGGCGGAATCTGCTGTGAAAGCAGCAAAATACATGCTAAAGAAATGTAAATCATCGAGGACCGACCCTTATATGGCCCTGCTGGAGATACGCAACACGCCGACGCAAGGCGTTGGGACCAGTCCTGCACAAAGGTTCTTGAACAGACGCACAAGAACGTTGCTGCCAATGACGAGCAAACTCTTGGCGCCAAGGGGCGAAGACGCCCTTAACAGGGATAGAGAAAAGTTAATTGAACAGAAAAAGTACCAGGCGAAGGAATATGACAAAACGGCGAAAGACCTGCCGGTCTTGGAGGAAGGCGATGTTGTGCGGATGCAACCTTTCAGATTGGGACGCAAGGAGTGGGACAAGGCCGTGGTCAGCAAGAGATTGGACGAAAGATCCTATGAAGTGGAAACACCAAGCGGCACCTTCCGAAGAAATAGGGTTCACCTTCGACAGACCCAAGAAACGAGTCCCCAACTAACAGGTGTGTCTTATCCGAGATCAGATGCAGAGAACGGGGAGGTCGGGAAAGCTACACCAACCGGGCAGGAATCCGGTCACACAAACTCAAGCCCGTGTGCCCTCAGGAGGTCCGGCAGGGTCACCAGAACGCCTACACACCTGCATGATTTTGTCGCGAAGTGACTTAAATGTCCTTGATGTTTCACACATGAACTTTTAAGTTCTATGCCGTTTCGTACGGTCATAAGCAGCTGCCGTTTTATTTGATGGAAAGGATGTCTCAATATTTCATATTAACCTCCTCAATTTTATACGCCTAGTGTATTCCAACTAATTATAATAAAAGGAGCCCGGATGTAACACCAAGCTGTGGTTGTTGTTGTATTATCTAAACCGGACCGAACGATTCATTTCGTACATATACTAAGGAACATATGTATTGAAACAGCCTTGGCCTCGTGTGAATGATATCCACAAGAGAGAGCTGCAGAGGCCCATGTACTGCAAAGCCATCGGCATATTGCGGTGTTCAAATGCCCTACACCAAACTCCGGCGTCGAATCTAGTGGTGGCCTGACGGCTCAGATCAAAGCGGAAGTCGGATGTACAGACGCAACCCTTAGAAAGTCCACCAAAGTTGCCTCTCTGTGGGACTGAAGGAAATGGCTTCGGTGTCTATAGCGTTTTCGGTATATTTAGAGTAAGGAGTAAGTGAGTGTGAGTGTGGAAGAGGAGAGGGGGGTGACATCTATTTGTCTGGGGCTGTGGCATTTATTATATATTCCAATCTGCTCTTTGATGTCATTGACCCAAAGTGTTAACCAAATAAATTATTACTACGCGTTGCCTAAATATTACTAGTTATCCCATGGTCTATATAGGGTTATACAGTCACTTAGGTTGACGTACCCTTGTGTTTCATAACGTGGTACCCCCCCCCCCCCCCCCCTGGTGCTAGAGGCGGCAGGAGTATGTGTCAACCACCACGTAGCGCCTGCTAGCAACGACCACAGTAAAACATCACTCGTGTTACATATAAATATAACATGTTACATGTACCAAAACCCGCACGAAAAATTAACCCTCCTGGATCATATGTGCGATCTGAAACAAGATGTCGTAAACTCCGACAAACGGTGAGGCCTACATTCAGTGACCAGGAAAAGAAACATCTTTATCACTTGCATCCTGTGGTGTCTGTGTGTCATGGTTGAGCGAGCCTCAAAGCGCCGCGCGAACTTGGCAAGGGCGTCTCCCATAGAGCCACCGTCGATTTCATCTGATATATATGGAGATACGGGCAGAAGGGTTTAGTTTAGACTTAATCTTGTTGTGACCACGGAAATCTAGTAAGTCTACAGGATTGTGTAACGCCGCGGATTCTGGGGGTTAGCCGGGAGCTAGCCAGTATTTTTGCAAGGATATCAAACCGTGCCATCGTGATCAGTATCAGGGCCTTTGTGTTGAATCATTTTATAACTACGAACACCGGGTACCAACCCGACAAGTGAACAGGGTCAGGGGTATAGTTGGGGAGGTGTGTGTGTGGTGGTGGTGGTGGGAGGGGGGGGGGGGGGGCTGGTGCAAGGGGGGCATGATATGGAGGTTTTTACAATACCCTGAAACTACGTAGATACGATCGCGATTCTTCGCATACATTCGAATTCAAAATAACTGATCGCCATGGGCAGTATAGGCAGTAAATAAACGGCATTTCTGTATTAGTCCGCTTGCGACCGTTGTGCGCACTCTGGTTGGCGCACTGCACCAAAGGGATAATCAATCCCTACTACGTGCGTTGAAATCACCAACGATGACTGAATGATCTCCATTTATTGCCTAATTGATAACGACTCTCGGTGAGGCGTTGAAGCGACATTTAGTATAGTCAGCTGTCTGCACCTGGCGGTATCGTCTCGTAGGAGCGCTGCTAAGTTTCTGTTGTTTGATTGAAGCACAATTCATCGGCTAACTACAAGAAGGCTCACTAGGTGGCGGTACTATATGCCGCTATGCTTTAATCATATTTTAAAGCCGAACATAAAGTGTCGCCATCTGGTGAGAAGGGTCGCGTCGAGACAGTGGTAATACAGTGCTGATCACGGTGACGGAACCCTAGTTCGAATGCACACGTAGCAATACAATTCCCTCAGAAACTTCTGGTGTGTTTTTTTATTAACCCATTTCCCTGTTCAACCAATTTCTTTTTTTATTAACCCATTTCCCTGTTCAACCAATTTCTTTTTTTATTAACCCATTTCCCTGTTCAACCAATTTCTTTTTTTATTAACCCATTTCCCTGTTTAACCAATTTCGACGGCCACAGCCTCGCCATAATAACGATGGTCCTGGTTACTCTCACCGCCTCAGGCGACAGGGGTCGTCTTGAGATAAAGTGATCTACACATACGGTACGAGTAGGAAGGCGCTGTGACTGTTACTCTTGTGAGCCTTACTAAATTCAAACTAAACGATTTTTTACAATGAAACAGTTGCAGAGTGTAGGGTGGTTTTATGCTATAGCTCAACACAGGATCGAAACCAATTAAGCGCCCGAATGGATTATTTGACAAACGCCGTTCGGCAACATTAAATACATTCACTTATTGACCGCCACGGGTTGACAATTTAATCTTCATCAGAAAAGAAAAGAAACGCAAAACCAAACGCACAAGTTCATAACTACACTACAATTTTTATTCAATAAATAGTTTATCATCTTCGTATATTTACAAAAGCCTCACGTGGCAAGGTTTCCCTGTATTTCCAAGAATAGCAGAGCTCATACGCGTACATATAACATAATAAAATAGCAATTATGCTATTGCATGGTGATATTCCCATTTATTAAAGGCAAAACTATAAACGTTTGCACTTCTCTTGCTACTCATCTTACAGAGATGGCAGAGCATGCTGCAACTTTTATGTGACCGATATATCATATCATGCTACACAAAAACGATTGTTTGTAATGACGAATTAGTCGTACACTTTTTACGATTTATGTCTCATTTATTAAAGTCACGACAGATCGTAAAAGCAGATTACCAGAACCCATATGTAATTAATGTTTTAATGTGATCTACATAGACTTAGTTCTAATTACAGCAATGTTCACTCAAATATACTGGTAAACCATAATTATATTGTTTATGCTACAATTTGACAAATAGCCCTGTAGAATTTTGTTAACT
Source organism: Arenicola marina (assembly GCA_964019135.1). NCBI lineage: Eukaryota > Metazoa > Annelida > Polychaeta > Arenicolidae > Arenicola > Arenicola marina. The sequence goes on from OZ025256.1 coordinate 29,020,471, forward strand.
TAATTATTCACTCTCTGCAATTTCTTCTTCTGTCATCTCTGCCAATGTTTTGCATGCCTGAAAGACAAAGACAGTACAGTGGCGAATTCAATGTCGAATTTAATAATTAATATACTGCTTATTTATATCTGTGCAGTATGTTTTGTTCAAACTGCTCTTGTTACCATTACTTAATAACAATACTGCTAATACTATTGGTATTATTATTGCTGCTACTATTCAGTCTGAAATTCGTTAAAAAGTTATAGCTTGTTGATCTCCATCTTGTGCACGTAATTTATTTGACACATTCACGATGGTGCACACATGTTAGTTCGTATAGTCAGTCACATATAATACTAAGACCACTGATTGCGTAACTACCGGTGATTGCGCACTGACAATAAAAAGGTCAAAATAGTATGTAGATCGCCTAGAATCTTACAAAATAAGACATCAAGGTAGCTGCCTGGTAAAAGATGCGACCCAGATTCACATAATTAAAATCACAGAGAGACGTGAAACAGTGCGCAAAATGAGGCGACATAACTAAACATCTGCACATATGCAGATATCTTCAGATACGTCGTTCATATATTTAGCAATAAAAGTCTTTATTACCAGGTCTATTTCGGCGGAGGTACAGCAGAAGAAAGTGGTCCTCAGGTATGGGCTCTTCACGCCGAGCACAGGGGAAAAGGCAGACCCGGACGGGAAAAACACCTGGGGAAAAACGGGTTTTGGCGGTCACAAATGAGTGAAACATACCACGAACCATTTTACCTTTTTTTGTATAGTAATAGTCATCGTCCATCGAGAATTTAATATTGGATTATACGTTGCTTCGTTGTGTATATATATATATAGATAATTCAGAGTAATTTAAGCACATACGAAAACACCATTTGTATATCATTTTGTGGATGCATATCGCAAATAGCTGGGTGAGCGGTGAAGACACCAACCTTCCACTTGGCTCCCCGGACGTAGACCAGGTGGTTCGTGTCCTCTAGGTCCTTGCTCTTGAGCCATATGAAGCCCATAACGGCCGCTGGCACCACCCACTCGTACCGATCTGCAGGGACAAGGCATGGAGCTGTAGGGGTCACGAAGGGGTCAATGGAGAGACGCGACGCAGGCATATTTGAAAAATCGACATTTGACATTGACTCTCAAATTCCGATACTTTTTGAAAAAAACAAAAAAAACGACACTGAACACAACCAAAAAGCGACACGGAACGTCGTGAACAATCAACATTCGACACTGAAGACTGGGATCCCGCCTTCCAGACCCCTAGCTGTCACAGGGCATACCGTTACATCCCTCCTGCTATAGATATCTCAGCATGGTGTGCCACCAGGGGCGGGGGGGGGGGGGGGGAGGGGCCACGGAGGGGCGTGGCAATCGCTGTAATCACCACACGGGTATGCGGTTCTGTTTTCATCATAACCCGGTAAAGACATCTTTAACGATGATGCTAATGTCTCTTGCGGGATGGGGTTTAATTCAGTCTTTTTAAGCAATGGATATGTGATATTTCTGGTCCTAGGCCCGACTGGACGCCGAAAGTTACTACCCGCCCCTGGCAGGATTCGAATCCAGGGCGAACACCTTACGCATTAGACCAAAGGGAACTTCCCATTTGGCCCGAGGCTCTTGGTGTCTTTCATCCACCGGGCCTGAGCCAAGATACCACAGATATAAATACCCCGAACCCCGGCCTATCCGCAACTGTTACGCCCTGGCGAACGAGTGTGAAAATGCATTGAGGACGTAGGCGACAACAGAGATATAATGGAGCCCTAGCGGAGTGAGTCGAAGGCAGAGAGTGCCGTTTGTTGACAAACAATAATACCTCGTATATCTACATGTACCTGACTGAACATCATCCCCACTATAGAAATTACCAGCAGAGTTGGCGCGAAACGACTATAGGGCTATAAAGTCTCGTTCGCTTAGACTTCCGGTTTACTCATTTTGGGGACAAACAAACGGAGCACGTGTTCGGAACGAGTTTAGAATCACTGCGCACACTGGTATCCTGACTATCTGTGACGTAGGGGTGACGTGTGTGTTACGCAAAGAGAGAGACTGGGAACCAGACTACCTGCGCAAAAACCAGGCGCCGAGGGATGGGTCCATTGCGGAAGGCCTAGCGCTATGATTAAGAATATTTAAGAAATATAGCTTCACAAAACGGATAGATGACATATTTTTTATTCGTTTGCGCCATCACAATGACTAATATTTGTTACGACGGGACAATACGACTGAGAAACTAACGTTTTTTTGCATTTCTTACGAAAACGAGGCATTATGACGTCACACGGATTCTCTCCGGTGACAACGTTGGCGCAACGCTTCAAACAGAAAACTTACAAAAATGAGGAAACTTGGTCTTTTCGTGATCCCAAAGTGATACGAAAACATCCAACTGGTCTTCTTGTATCTTTACCATGTGGTTTAATGACCCACCCGTGCGTTGTTATTCCATGCGCTGCACATTTTGACAGCGGAATGGTTTAGTCGATCACTTGCTCTCGCCATTTTTGTTACTGCGGAGGCACGCGAAACTCTGTGACGTCACTCGCTATTTGGTGACCTTGCGAAAGCCCGGGCGCAGGGCTAAATTTAGAACGTTATTTTTAGCTTTCGAGTGTTTTGAAGACGGATTTTTCCTTGTATATTCCCAAAGTTCTGCGCTTCATCGCCTCCAAATATTTTAACGTATATCTCCCATAGCCATGTTTAGTGAAATGATACTCATAGTCTTTAGAATGAACCTGGAAAGAAATTGACTCGTAGCTGCCTATACTTCAACATGGAGCACGTGTATTTCTTTGTCCCCAAAACTGAAGTCTCACGGCCCGATCGCGAGAACTGTATAGCCCTATCTGGTTCATGGACTATGTAGGCCTTTGTCATGTGTGTCACGAGGGTTTCCCTTGGTAACCGGACTATTATTATCATAACTCACCGACGTCAGTTTAAGTATTTACATGACACAATAGGGTGACGTCACAAAACGTTGCCATGGACGCCGCAACAACGTAACGTTTTATAAACAGTTCGAGAACTTCGTAAGGTCAGAAACGCATTTTCAGTTGCACTGAAAGCTTATAAAACAAACTCTTTGTTGAATTATTCCTGAACACGCATCATGTCTGCGCGGTATCCAATGATTCGTGTTAGTCAGTCTGATTCTGATACAACTGATAAACAGGAGCGGCAGACGAGAGACCTGATATCATCATTTGAACCCGATCAGGCAAGGTCGGCGTCTTCTCTTGCGGAAGAGGTGAGGAAAGACGGTGTTATCGAGCCAAGTCCGATGGTTCGATCAGACAGCTCGATTTCAACTTTTGTGAGCCAAATCTCCATTCTTGATATTGTAGAGCTGCAGAAGCTCCAGTCTGTAGATGTGATTAGACCGATGGGTCTAACGGTTATTCCGCCGATAGGCAAGCATGCTTCAACCGTTCCTGGCCAACCGGAGAAAGACCTGTATGAACTGAAGGATGGCAATCACCCAGCAATCCTGGGGCATTCTGATGGTGCAGAGGTTGGGGATTACAACGCTGATGTGGCTGCACCTCGTGTTGATGGTAACCAGGCTGATGTGGCTGCACCACGTGTTGATGGTAACCAGGCTGATGTGGCTACACCTCGTGTTGATGGTAACCAGGCTGATGTGGCTACACCTCGTGTGGAAGGTAACCAGGCTGATGTGACTGCACCGCGTGTTGAAGGTAACAGGCTGATGTGACTGCACCGCGTGTTGAAGGTAACCAGGCTGATGTGTGTGAGGAAAAACGTGGCGACTACAAGAATCGTGACGATGAAAGCCGCTCCAACAACGATGATGTGGAGATCAGGCATGAGGATAAAAAAGATGACGATGATGAAACTAGCGACGACGATGGCGCCGACACTGATGACAATGAAGATGATGACGATGAAGATAATGAGACAGCGGATGACAATGAAGATGATGACGATGAAGATAATGAGACAGCGGATGACAATGAAGATGATGATGGCGATGATACTACACATCCTGTGAAAGAAGACGATGATGACCAGGACCCAGACATGTGGATAGCAGAGGCAAAGATGGTGGAAGATGCCGTCTCTCTTCCTCCAGTCTCCGCCCTCCTTCCGGTTGCTGCCGATGCTGACGTCACGAGTGACTCGTCATGTGTACATTTCGACGCCGATAGCGTAGGTGGCGCTACCAGCGAGTGGAGCATCTCGCTGAGTGAGGACTCGGATTCGTGGACCGGAAGTTGGAATGAAGACGCCAGCAATGACCTTCAGACGCATTTCAAACCAAGGTGAATTAATGTATTATCGCTCATCGCTCGGAGATTTTTGCCGTTGCACATCATTATTGTAATTTCTTATACCTTGTTTATCCCCATGATATTGATAGAGAATTTCTAGTATATAGCGCCGTGATTCAGTTGGTTATGCTTTAATGTTGCTTTGTAGGCATTATCCATACATGATAAACAACAATAAGACTTTGCATTAGCATGCGATTTAAGAGGAACGCAACATAACCAAATTGAAGAATGATATAACATAGTATTGATGGCATGAAACTATAAAACACATGTGTTACCATTTTAACCGTAGAAGTGTAAGCCTGGTGGCACACACTGAACGACGGACGAGCAAATTTGGCATTTTGTGTCGAAAAATTCGCGAACTGTTTTCGAGGAAAGCGAAGGTAATAACAATGGTACATCATTATTTCGCCATGTGCAACGTTTGCTCTATAAGTTATTTATTTAAAGAGAAATGTTTATGATGACATTTTATGACTATCGACGGATATACATATGAATTAACAGTTTAATTAGAGCCTACGATCATAATTCAAACTGATTAGCTTATACAATTGTATTGGACATGAGCTGACGTGATTGTTTCTAATATTTCAGCGTCTCAGGAAAGAACTTCAGTCTCAGCAAAGTTTTTCAGGTAGGCTATAGAGAGCATGAGCGATGCACAACTAATGCACTAAGTGACGCAATAGCCCGTATGTGTGTAGTATTGCTGACTTCCGGCCCGAGTGAAGGCCGACAAATCCCCACCTCAAAATGACCGGGCTCGTGGGTGGGGAGGGGGGGGGGGGGGGAGCGAGATGTCACAACTGCATTTCTAATACTACATACCCGCAAATAATGGACTACACAGACCAACCTGCACCCAATGCGTGCGAGGAGCAGGTTAAGCCCCGTAGATACCTATACGGAGAAGGGTACATTAGGACTGTTTCTGGATGATCTGGTAGATTGCCGAGTAGTCACGTAGCAGGTCAGAGCACCTGGTGTGATATTTTTTAAAACGCGTCAAAAAACGCGCAAATATGTTAATACTATTCCAGTGTAATGCGCGATTTGCGGGTACTTAGTGTCCCAGTCCCTCTCCCTATCAGATTTTTGCCCTCCTAGAGCGACGGAACTGGGGCTATCCCAAACCTGGTGAAACGTGTAGGTTTAGGCACACTGGTTGTCCAAAACTGGATCGTCAGCAATTTTATATTATCTTTATCACGTACATTAGATAAAACACATCACTGTGGAAATGTACTTTTAGCTACGAAAGCGCTTAACAGAAAAATGGCAGAAAAATATCGAAAGGTACGCCTTATTAATTTAGAGTTATATCTTATTACAGGTTTAATGTTCGCTGATGAGGAGGATCTCTCCAACCACAGGTAAGATACTTAGATCTACAAAGATTAATTCATTTAATAAAGAACTGAAATAATTTCTGATTTTAACATCGTGTCGTAGATAAAAATAAATAAGTATCGAACTTTGGAGTTTTCTCCAAATTCACTGGTACATATGCTGCCTTAGTTGATCTGATTTGCACGTCAAAGTAACTCGCTTCCTTCTCTTTGATGAGAGATGCTTAATAGATTATTTTGCTGTATAATTCAATTCCTCTTGTCACAAATAAACACAGTGTGCATTTTATGGAAATTTGATTTATTTGAAATAGCTAAGGCGGTCGCATATGTTTGCTGTTTATATTTATTATATTTGTTTACAAAATTGGAACACAAGGAAAGAAGCTTTTCAATTGTGTGGAAGATATTATTAACGATGATATATAGAATCAATCACATAAACTTGGGTTTCATCGAAAATGTTAACCTTTATCCTGTTACGCAGTGCGAAGTCCGAGCATGAGGGTGGTCAGGGCGCCTGTGTTGGGTGTTGGGGCGCCGTGACCACCCCGCTCTGGCGGCACAGGAAGTGAGGCCCGAGGGGAGGGGCGTCAAGAGCGATGAGGACACGTCGCCCGGCGTCTGGGGAGGTAGGTCAAAGTGTCAGTGGCGGATCCAGGGGGGGAGGGAGTGACAGGAGGGGGGGGGGGGGTCCTTGGGGTTCTGACCCCTCCTTACTTTAATGCATCTTAGGACTGGTGTGGATCTCCCAATCCCATTTTTTTTTATAGGACCCCATTTATTTTTCGTGAACTCACCCCTATATCGGTTAACTGCCACTTGTCCCCGCCCCCCTCAGTAATCTCTCTCGCAGCCTATCGGTGAGGGTAGTTCGTGGAGCAGACCAATGCATTATAAGCCCCGTCCCTTCAAAACCCTTGGATCCCCCTTTAGTAGTTTTCGCATTCTGGGCTTGACAGCTCCTGGTATGTTCAAACTATGTATACTACGTCACAGATGTGTGTGTAGTCCTCTGGCTTAGTGCACAATTTTAGATATATATGCAAGTAGTATCCTGGCAATGAATCTTATGATATTTGCAGCGCCATATGCTATATATAAATTGCCTTCCTTTATTGTTAATTAAGCTGATTGTAAACGAGTCACTAACCTTTTCGTTAGGTCGTTGATAGACAATCACCTGTAGCGGCGGCCATGACGTCATAGAGGCTATTATGACGTTGTGTCTATCAGCGTTCATTACTAATTAAAGGTGAGCAATACATCTTTAGACGGTGTGTAAAAATATGGATAATTGTAGGTTCGTTATCAATTTTCTCCGTCGAATTGTATACATGATGTACACGTATTGTCATAAATATTAAACCAGGTCATTGACTGAAGCACATACATATCACATTGAGATACTTTCCACTTCAGACCTGTCAATCACTCACTGATCAACCTATGACGCCAGGCTGCGCATATGTTTTCTAAACAAAATTATGACGCCAACTTGATGACCTTAAACCCACTCGTGTCTTCGCCTCTGATGTGCATTGAATTGACCGAAGGAATATCAACACCGTTTATTGTTGTACGTCAATCTGAGTACGAGTGTCACATTTACCCGAGCAACGCTTTCTCCTTTCGTGTAGGTTGAGTGGTGAAGATCGGAACTGCTGCATTCCAGAATCTGGAGTGGGTGGGGGTTGGGGGGGGGGGGAGAGTTGTTTCCCGTATTCTACTTCTGGTTCAATGATGATTGCGATTTCTTGTGATGACTGTGATGATTCTTGTAATGACTATTTATACTAAAAATAAATGCAATGTGTACATTTGTTTTGTTTATATGCCGTTTGTGAGAACATAAACGGGTGCATTATGCCAAGCATCTCTGCGGATGGCTGCGGAGTATTATTTTTGGGGTCTTAACAAAAAGGGGAATCCTGCCACAGCGGTTGGCTCGCGGCATAAAACTCGACACAGCCAGTGACGTCAGCGAATGACTCCTCCTTTGTTATGACCAACAATGGTATCCATGGATCCGCCTGTCATCGGTCGCTTGGGGGTGTCATTTCAGAGTAAGATCTTGTTTTGCGTACCGACGAAGAGGAAAACATTGATAATATCATAAAACGATAAGAAATATTCATTTGAATAATACTAGTTAAAAAAACACGTGGTTTGAAGAAAATCTCACATGGGTTAGATCTGGAGCATCAGGATATCTGTAGTATGTGTACACTGCAGTCTCCATACTTCCACCAAAATGTTATTGTCAAAACTGACCAAATATTTATTCTACATGGGTGAAATAACTTTCCATCGATGCTTTGCCGTCAAGACATGGAAACTCTCATTGATAAAACCCTGTTCATGGTTTTATTATTTGACCATATATGGTGCGTTGTCAATGCTATTGTATGTATGGTGTTGTTACAAACCTCGAGTTCAGTATATCAGGATTGACTGTCGCGTTGTGCGCTTCCGCGATCGTTATTCACCGAGACAGACGCGAGTTCTCGCCATAAATGGGTGTGAAAATGAGACAACTACCCAGCAAACACATTACGTTATTGTAACGTTGCAGATAGGTCGCAGTTTCGTCAGGTCCAAACAGACGTTTTTACAACGTTGTCACAACATGTGACACGGACGTTTTGATATAACGTTCCACTGACGTTGAGGGACGTAGTACAGATACTGAACATAATAAATACTTAATAAAAATTTAGGGTATGTTTTAAAGGGTTTTGATTTATGTATGCATGTCTATCCCTGCTAAAAATGTCCTATAGTTTCTTTAGAAACTCTATAGAGCATGCAGTGTTCTATAGCATTTCTATAGATGTCTTTATAGTGTCTCTATAGGACACAAATATTCTATAGACTTTCTATAGGGCATGCAGTGTTCTATAGCGTTTCTATAGCTGTCTTTATAGTGTCTCTATAGGACACAAATATTCTATAGACTTTCTATAGAGTATGCAGTGTTCTATAGTGTTTCTATAGATGTCTTTATAGTGTCTCTATAGGACACAAATATTCTATAAACCTTCTATAGATCATGCAGTGCTCTATAGATGTCTTTATAGTGTTTCTATAGGACAAATATTCTGTAGTATTGCTATGAAACACTGTTCTATCTCATTTTTAAGATACGTAAATGGCGTCTCTGTAGAACATCTTCAATAGAATCTGGTCGATATCGATTCAGACACACTGGTGAATGAAATCCTAAGTAGAGAGACTTCGTATTTTGGGCAGATGAACAAGTTTAAAATGGAAGATATGTCCCCAGTGGGCACACCGCCATCGTAAACTCGTCGCTAAACGTCGCTAAACATCGAGAACCCGTCAGATGTTCGTCCATAATCCGTTATCATTAGATCGACGCACCTTGGGTTGGTGCCTAATCATAAATTTTTAGTGATTGGATTCAAATAAATGGCGCAGCTATGACAGTTCATTGATTATTAAAGACCTCTAGTCTTTGTCTGATAGGTGTCTATCACCCTATCACGGTATCGCGCGACTTCCTGATAACGTAAAATGCGAACAGACAATAATTAAATATATATTCCTTCAGTTCCATACACTACATATATTGTAACACCAAGTTTCAATTACCACCTTTGTGGCCACGTAGCTTTTTTATATGGGTGTTACAGCAGGTCTAAAAGTATAACACTAGTAGGCCTATTCCCACGCATGTCCTGACACAATTAAGTGATTCGGTACCCCATGCACCCTCGCATCACTCCATCCCAGTATAATTCCTTCTAAAACGGACAGCAACGTTGCAACACCAATGAGATTTGTAGTGTGCCACAGGCGCTCAGATCAGTTAACACGAAAACTACCTGTGCAGCGTGCCAAAGCGCGCGAAGTACGCGAACCAGAGCTTCACCGCAGATTGTGCTGCCACCTTGCGGAGATATTGGTTGCAGATCATACTGCGCATGCGCCAAGTTTAAAAATATTGCGGAAAGGCAAATCGAATCCAAAGTTACATGTACATATGAGCTACAAATTCACGAATATTTGCTTACATATATAACTGAAAAGTATTTATTTATAAATATCTCATTGTGTAGCACATGAAGAAACCCAGGGATGAACGTGACATCATAAATTTAGGCCAGAAGAAGATTTTATAAATTGTGTTTTGTTTTTTACAAGACTTGCCACTTTTAAACTTGGCACTTGGCACTTGCGGCTGCACTTGCTCATTCGCTCATAGATCTACGCCCTGTACGCATACACTACAGGCTACACCTACTAGGCCTAGCCTACTGGCTCCCGGCTGGCTGTAGCCTACGCTATAGGCTACAGTAAGTATAGTACTGGCGTTTAATGATGCAGACCATGGGACTTCTATTATGAACCAAGTACCTGTATGCAGTCGAGAAGTGGAAGTGACACAACTCATTTTTCCTGACTCTTAATTTGCAGGTAGGTAAAGGAACTAATTTTTTAAGTCAAGCTTGGGCCGGGGTAGTTGTGATCTTCAGGGTTGAAATTATTCTTATGCTGGAGATCGCAGCTAAGGCAAAGGCTAAAGTCATATTTATACCGTAATTTCTGGTGTATAAGTCATAGCTTTTTTCCTCGCTGTCAAGGAGTACGACTTATACACCGGTATATGACAGTGTGTCTGCTGGAGCATTAGCGTGAAGAAATATTGTTTACATTATAAAAAAACTGATAAAATGGCAGCACAATCGTACGTTTTGATATCATCATAGTTTTATATCACTCAAAATACATTATAGTTTTAGTGAAAATCTATACACGATGGCTAGATACAAGTTATGACTATAATATAACTACTGTTGAGTGATTACTTTTTTATTAAACTACACATGAGCTGTATGCATAACTATGATTATATATGCTAACACCAAAGAAGGAATTATTTGCAGTTGTATTTATATTTAATTGATATTGATGGGATATAGAACATTATCTATAATCTTTTCATATATACATTGCCTCATGCAACATACAGCTTCAGGATGGTAAAGCGATGTATACTGCACAATGCATGTATGCGGCTTACCCATAATACCACACAAGCACTGTACAAAGCAATAATTTGACAGACTTGTATTTTCGAGATATATTCATCTTATATAAAAATCACAGTAAATATTTTGCTCTCTTCTCGACAGCTCCCTATGTGACTCTTTCGAGAAAACTTGAAGAAGTACTACGAAATCAGCGCGAAGAACTAAGCTTGCTTCGCCGTATTGTATGCGGCAAGGATCGTGTCGAGTGGAGCAAAGATGTCCTCCCGAAACCCATTGAAAACACAGAGGAACTGGATACACTTTGCCATAGATTGGACAATGACCGCCAGTACTGGAAGGAAATGGTATGTGTTCTGCTTTATGTAACATATAAGGTGTGTTTCGAGCAAATTTATAACAGCCAGCGAACTTCGTACATACATCTACATGTGCTAAGAATACAATTTTAATATGCTGGGCTTTTCTGGCATCTTCAAAGCGCCTTATTTACAGTAGTTGAACAAGTAACATTTGAATATTATTAAATTAAAAGTATGATGTAAAATTATAATTACTTCATTAAATTGTTGCGTGTTTTTCGTTTTTTCTTCTAAGATTGCTTATCTGAGCTCCCCATACACGACCAGTGTGCCCGAGAGTGCGAGAGTGTGCGCAGGATGCTGCGCACACTGGGCACGAACGGGCTCTGGTCCCATTACAGCATGAAGGGGAGGAAAGGGAAGAAGGTCTTCCAGACACTTCCGTTGACTCGCCTGATCATTAGTAAGTCAAAATTTGGGTACTACGTTTGTTGTCTGTAGTTCCAAGATGACAAATATATATGTTTTATTATGAATATTATTTTCTGCAGGAGGCAGACAGTCCGTATCATTCGTTTTCTTGAAAAGAAGCAGTATAATATTATTTTATGGCCTCTTGAGACTTGAAGTACATGCACATGTTTTAGCACATGAGTAAATTAGGTAGTACATAATCCCATGGAAATTGGTTTAGCTTATCTAGAAACATGCCCTTAACGTTGAACTGCTTTTGTAATTAAGAGGCCTGCTGTGCAAATGACAAAGTCAAGGTGGCTGATGTGGAGGAAAGTATTTCAGAGACATTGAAGCACGCCCCAAACAAGCCTGGGGGGCTGAAGCACAAGGTGAGATACATTCGGCCCAAAACAAATATTTATCTTCTGTTTGCTTTGTCAAGTTATATAGTTTATTAAAGTACAAGGAAATGAAATGGAATTAGCCAGCATTTTAATAGGATTCACATCTGGATGCTGTATTATTTGTGGTCTGTTTGCCAGATGGTCAACTTAAAATATATAACTGTCGATCTTTTAAATTCTCTTTTAGGTACCATCGGTTCCCGAGGCGACCCTTTCAGGATAGAAGTTGTTTAAATTACACTGCCAACCAGTTACCAGTTTTACAGTACAGTTTGCTGTATTTAAGTATTAGTCTCACAAAGTCAAGAGATAAGATAAAAAAACATCTACACAAATCTTAAACAATAAATCACTGGTTTCAAAATAATGCCTACCTGCTACAATACATGGATTTAAGCCATGCTTGTAAAGACAATTCGTTTTCTAGCAGTTTGGCAGCTAAAAGCAACTAAATACCCAAAATTTGTGCTTGTATGAATGTCCAGTTTTTCACTTGCATTTATTGAAATAAAAAGTTGTTATGTATCTAAAGCATACTTTTGTATTTCTGATTATTTTTTTACCACATATCGAATTTCAGTCCGGACCTAGTATATACTGGATCTTCTCTTTTTTATTTGAAATTTAAGAAACCCTCTTTGACACCACACCATGCACGGCCAACGATATGACGACGCATCTTAAAACGTTACCGGGACGTTGTTTTGACGTTTGATGACGTTACCGCAACGTTTTGGAACTACGTTTATACTACGTCTAAAAAACCACACACAATAACGTTATTATTAGGTTCCTGCAACGTAATTGAAACGTTATCACCACGTTTTGCAACTACGTTTAGGGGACGTCTAGAAAACCACACACTATAACGTTATTTGTACGTTCGTCAGAACGTACCTGCAACGTAAGTGAAACGTTTCAATAACGTTTTAGTGTTTGCTGGGTACGCATGACCAGGAAGTAGGTAACCAGCTGCAAACCGATTCCATAGTCAGCCAGGACACTTCCGTTATTTAGATCTATGATACGAAGAGAATAACACCAGCTGTTTGTGGTTAATACTTGCAAAAATGGCAATATTTTTTTACATATTTATTATATTACTTGATATATATATACATACATATGCACGATCTGACACCAATACGACCACCAATGTTCTGCGGAAATCGTGTTGAAATTCAACGAATGGGGCGGCGCACCAATGGGCCCCGTGGAAGTACGTACGTGACCAAATAAGGACACCACTTAGTACGATCTCCAGGCAGAGGGCGCCCCGCCTACGCTATATAGCGATAGGAGGAACGACGGACCTGTACTGGGAGAGTGTACCCAGCGCGTGCGCAAGCTCCCCGCACGGTGGCGCAACGCAAGCTCCGCTTTTACCGCTGCTGTCGGCCGGGGGCAAATTTCAAGATTCTTGAAAAACGGTCAAATCAGCTGTAATTTTCTGCATCATAATAGTTTTCAACAATCCAACATAAAAATAAGGAGCTTTGTGTATTTAATACAGCAAAACACATTGTTTACCCTTTCGAAAAAGTTATAATTGTGACAGAACTCTTTCTTTTCATCAACTGATTTCATGCGTTATTAGGCTTAGGCTGGGTCCCAGCACTAATTTGTAAAAATGCGCGACGCATTTTTCCTATCAATCTGCAAGTGTGAAAATTCATTCAGGACGTAGGCGACAACAGAGACTGCTGGCAGAGTGGCTGTTAGTATCAGACCAGACTAGTTATCAGGCTGAACCAGAACGAACGCAGAAATATATCGTTAGGTCCGACAGAAGCGAAGCAGGCAAGGTTGGCGGGGCCGGGGGTGAGGGGGAGGAGGGGGGGGGGGAGGGGGTTGATTGATCAACATCCGGCATGTACGGCGCGATCCCGGTTACACATAAAATAGGAATTATCCTGAAACTTGATCGTTACATGACAATGGTTGACAGCTTTCCGCTATCACACAAGCACATCCGTTGCCGGGTGTTCTGCTTGGGTTGCCGAGTGGAAAGTTCTTAATTGTAACGGGGGATGTGCGCTCTAAATAAATTAATGATTGATATTGATTGAAGTTGTCAGGTTAGTTGCGGCGTCGTTCGTTCGTAGCCTGCACCTTACGTACGTGAACGCGGCCATATGTACCTGAAGTTCAATAGGGTATTTTTGTCTCGGGGCCTTATACATTTTCTTAGTATAACAATAGGCGTTGGCATGGGCTGCATGGGCGGATCCAGGGGATCCGGACTCCCCCCACCCCCCTTTTGAGGAAGAACGCTATGTGATCGCTATCTGATCCCGGTCGCAAGTTTCAATGGACCCTCCCCCCCCACCTTTCAAATTCCTGGATCCGCCCCTGGGTTGCAACATGAATAACCAAATATTTTGCCGGAATAACCTGAACACATTCTTTGCGAGTCTGTTTCAGTGTTAAATAACTCTTTCAGAAATGTAGCCTAATCATAAATATTCGTATCTTACAAAATCTGTCTTGGGTCAGCGAGAAATAGCGTCAACAATGCCCACAAACGATGCCCTTAGCAAACGATGGATTTCATCAGGTATCATTTTTGTGAAGGATGTTCTTTCGCGGGAAGGGTGTTTTAAGATACATGAAATCCTTAGTATTTTGAGAAATAAATCAGACCACTATATAGTCGAAGCACAAGTAAAGGAAGCACTCAAACCATATATGAGAGCATCAAATAGCGTACTATCCTTAACCGAAGACTTGCAGTCGCAACCGATATTAAGTTATACAAAAACAAGAGAATTCTATCGTTATTATATTGATCAGAAATTTATTAACCCAGTTGTTGAACAAAGATGGCGGGATGATCTGCAGATGCCTGACCATGACTTTTCTAGCTTCTACAGGAGTCGAATCTTAGGTATTAGTGACCCTTTTATCGCAGAGTTTAATTTTAAATGTTTCAATCGGTATCTGCCATGTGGTTCTAACCTATTTAAATGGAACAAACGGGAGCACAATAGATGTAATATGTGTAAAGTGACTCACACCGTAAGACATATGATATTTGAATGCAACCAGGCAAAGGCAGTGTGGACTACATTGGGTGATGTTTTACATATCGAAGACATTGAAGAAAAATTCATATTTGGGTTCACTCAGAATAAGTCAATTAATCAACTTATTGTGTCACTTGTGTCCTATTGCATTTATAAATATTGGCTGTTACTAGAAAGCAAAAATAGTAAAAAAAGTATTAATCAAGTTATAGTATATTACCTACAGCGAAATAGTGAAATATACAAATTGACAAAACTCGAAGAACATTGCTCAGATATTGAGTCAGTAATCAATGCGTTACCGGTAGATTGATGTTGTTATTTTATCCGCGTGTATGTACTTTAGATGAAAATTGATCAATAAAAAAAAAAAAAAAAAAAAAAAAAAAAAAAATGCCCACAGTGTGATGACGTAGAACGCAAGAACGCCACTTTCTGTACTTCTGCCTGTACCAGGCGGACAG
The DNA here is from genome assembly GCA_964019135.1 of Arenicola marina. Classification (NCBI taxonomy): domain Eukaryota; kingdom Metazoa; phylum Annelida; class Polychaeta; family Arenicolidae; genus Arenicola; species Arenicola marina. Next base: position 29,035,821 of record OZ025256.1, read on the forward strand.
AAAAGGTCCCTCAACGCGTTTCGTATTTAGTGCTTGTACACTATAGCATTGTCTTTATGCAATAATTAAAGGACCTTAATACAGAATTTTCGAAGAATTGCTGCACGGAACAGCTTGAGTGTCAAATTCGTGGAACGTTATATGATAGGGGGACAGACACAAAAGTATAAAGTTACCAACCAACAAACATCATTGCACGCGTTAGGTTACCAAATCTCAATGTCACGTAGAGGTCGTGAGATCAAGGTATCTGTACATTTACATCTGATGTCCTTGAACCCTGAGAAAGCATAGACAGTTAGTGGAATGCAATACAACATGTGGCGTACCGCTCAGTAAATAAAGGACTTGTAGTTCTCGTTTCGGGTAAAACGAGTGCAGGGGAGGGGTGACGGGGTGGGGGGGAGGCAAAGGGAGGGGGGGGGGGAGGCAAAGGGAGGGGGGGGGGCGGGAGGAGGGAGGGAGCGGTGTGTTGTTGAAGGCAGATACAGACCCGGTGGTATTCTGTCTGTGGTAGGTGGTAGTCGAGCACCCGGATGTTGCCAGACTGATATGATCGCACCACGTTTTGACGGTAAAACAATGGGGCGATGTTTGGGGAGCCTGGGAGGGGAGGGGTGGAGAGTTGTACAGTAAACAGTGGGTTGGTGTGGTGGGGAAGGGTGCCTCGGTTGGTATGTTGGGGACGGTGGTTGGGTTGGTGGGCTGGGGGAGGGTGATTGGGTTGTGTGGTGTGGTAGTGGAGGGTGGTTGGGTTGGTGTGGTGGGGGAGAGTGGGCTGGTGTGGTGGGGGAGAGTGGGTTGGTGTAGTGGGGCTATATTCCATGCATGTGTCCCACTTTCTCCATTCGACAATAGTCGAATGAATACACTGTTGTTAGTTTAATAATATAGTATTTATGAAAACCTTCAAAGGAACACATTCACCAAGAAAACGAGTGACATTAGACGAAATATTGATATTTCGTCTTAATAAAGCAGAAGCAATTGCTACCCAATGTAAAAATCGCACCGAACCACGCGGACAGACACCACGCAACCCCCCCCCCCCCTAGGCAATAGCAAAACCAGCTACCTACGTCACACGAAACGGGTGACCGCCTCCACCTTGGGGGATACCCCCGTGTAGCAGTGGGATGCTATCAGTACAACAGAGCATATCTGCCTAATGGGAGATAACTAAGGTCCATATATTGATTTGTCCATTGGAAAGTTAACGACCAATGGATTAAAAATTAACGGTGCATCTATTACAAATTTTGCAGGGAATGGTTACTTAGATATAGATAAAGCAGACGCATTGAAACGTAAAGCGTAAGGTTGAATTCCGGGATGGGGGCAATTATGTTTTGCGCTATACAACAATCACTTTCTCTGATAAAACGTGGTCCTCCCAACGGGCACCTCTGTTTTAAGATTAGCCTCGGGCATCTAGGCGTAAGCGGACGATTAGTTCATGCGGCGCCGTTTGTTGATTCGCTGCCCCCCCCCCCCCTCCCCATTTTCAAGACTCATTCGACATGCTCAATCGTTTACTTAGCCCAAGACTTAAGCAAAAGGTTGCTGAAACTGTTAGTTACGAAGGGGGGACATTGTTTTCTGCAATCTAGACACAGGATATAAAATGGTTTAACTTAAGCCTGGGCAACCATTAAGCTTAGGGGAACATGGGGCAAAATTACCACCTTAACTTTCTTTGTATTTTTTGGAGGGCAAGCAGTGCTATAAAAATAGCCAAATTTTAGTAAACTGACAACAGTAGTATTGTGAATAAGATAGCTTGGATACATGCGAGTGACACGAACAAAAATTTTACTGGCACAAAAAACATGTTTTATGTCACAGTGGGTCATTTTGCCCCCCTAATGGGGCAAAATGGTCAGCACATTATTTCAGCATGTTAAAGAGTGAACTGAACAGCCTAAGAAGGCAAACTCCAAACTCTCTGGAACAGTTTGACCCAGAAGGATCACACACATTAATTCCAAAAAACGTTTACGTCAGCAGAGGCGGATCGGGCGGCGGGGACACCCCCTTTCCCCACTTTTTGTCATTTTTCAGTGCTAAGTTCAGGCCATCTGAGGCGCGGAACTCAGCTATCATGCGAAGTTCTACTGTTGAACAGACCCGGGGCAGGGGCGGATCCAAGGGGGGCCGACCCGGCCCCGGCCCCCTTTTTTAGGGCGGAAATGTATATAATTTATACCATTTACCGGCCCCATATCCAGCATATCTGGATCCGACCCTGAAACCGGCCTCCCGGATTTAGGGAGGGGGGGTAAAAAATACATTGCTGGGTTTGGGGGGTTCCGGGGTAAAGCCCCCCCCTTTTCAACCGCCAAAATCCGCTCTATGAACGCACATTTTCAAAGCCACCCCCGCCCCCCATCCCCCCCGATCGCAAGTTTTAAAATATTCGCTCTATATTAGTATCTTCATCATAAATGTCCGCTCTATATGGGTATCTTTTTCATCATAAATGTCCGCTCTATATGGGTATCTTTTTCATCATAAATGCCCGCTCTATAGTGGTATCTTTTTCATCACAAATATCCGCTCTCTCAGGCATCAAGGCACCCGCGGAACCCATCCACCAGATTTGCAGATTTGTATAAAAGTGCCCCCCCCCCCCCCCGCTCCCCATCTGCATTTTATCCTGACGAGCTGTATGTATCGAATGGAGACACGATGTCGCGTGCAGCCTGGCTCTGCCTTAATCAACGCTTCCGGCTCCCAGGGGCGCATGTGTGTACAACTCTCCCTTCTTCAAGCTCCCTGTGACGCACATCGTTTTTTTCTTCAAGCATATGCATGATCATCAAAGATGATCCGATTCAGTGGACATATCATCCAGTTTGCTAAAGATAATCGTTTCTGTTAGAGTATAGGCCTACATATTAAATTGGATGTGGGTAAAACGGCCCACTGGGTCATTTTGCCCCAAGCAGCGTGGGTCATTTTGCCCCTGTTAGTAACCTTAACATTTGACTGCTGTATGAAAAATACGGCGCAGTATATTCCGCATCTGAATTACGTTTGGGGCTTGACTTGGACTTATCTTTGATCGTGTTAATTTATCAAAATTTCCCCCCAAGCTAGTATCCACTGAGCTCTACTTTCTTCCAGTGTTTACCATAGAATCTATGGAAACAGCCCAGAATCTTTTACTTCGGTAAGGAAGGTCAGCTGTCTGCTTCAGCGCCCATGTAGATTTGTTAAGGTATCACGTAACAAACAGGAATAAATATAAAACGCTTCAATACAGGTGGCAGCACCGCAAGTGCGCGATATTGTGGTGGGCCATTTGACCCCGATGGGTCATTTTGCCCCATGTTCCCCTACTACATATAGTTCAACTGCTCTTTTTTTTAAACTAAAGGGCGGGTTGAACTGTCTGCGAGATCGTCAAATATGTCAAGGCCTAGTGGTTAATTGTGCAGCTTTAGCCGATTTTAGCAGGTTAGCTTTGGCCGGTTATGGTAAACAACCACCCGAAGGTATACAGCACTGGCCGTGGATACTATAGCATAGACGTAGAACATAAGTATCGCCGTCTCTTGAAGTCTCTATCAGATCCCTTAGTGACCGGTGTAACATGACCAGCCGCCCACCAATGACAGCGTGACCCCCCTGCAGTTCGGATGTACATGAGGAAGAAGGCACAGGTTATGGGGGTGTTATTAGCTTACCAAGTGATTACCGATCCGGGATATGGCGAGGAGGGAGGGAGGGGGGGGGGGGAGCGGAGATGACATATTGCAATAAGCTGAATATAGCCATGACCAAGCGTCCCCTAATCTTAGCATATGATTACCGAATCATGTGAGACTCCACCCCACCATTGTGCGACAGGTCCAAGGATTGTGAACCAAAACCTTTACAATTTGTAAGTAAAGAGTTACAACTGCTCCTCAAGCGGAATGGTGCAAGATACAAGACCAGCGCCTCGTATTTCTCTGCCACGAATTTTGGATCTAAAGCCAGAAAACAAACGTCGGTCGCTATCATTAATTATAGGCGAGATCACAAATGGACACCTGTGACAACCCAGTAAAGACGTGGCGCTGGATCCTGTTATGTCGCTGTAGCGCCTAACACGGTGTGGAAGCGACACATCGATCAGATCAGGCATTGAGAAAAACAACAATCCTTTGAAGCTGACCATGGGAAACCGGTTCAGTTTGTTCCTGAACCAGTATCGCAGGAACCGGTGGCCGATGCAGCGAGCGATTGCGCGGCAGCACTTCCTCCACCCGAAGTGTCCGATGCAGCGGACGATACATTGTGGGGAAGGGGGGGGGGGGATTTGCGTTCCTCGGAAATGGACTTTCATTTTATTGTGAACCGGAAACGAAGAAAATAAATATTGGTGAACTGGGAATGGGGTATAAGCCGACCGTCGTGACCAAAGCTTTTCATTTATCGTGAACTGGGAATTCTCTTATTAAATAACCGTGAATCGTGAAATCGCCAATTTATAGCATGTATCCGCACGTGTTATTGTATTCGGGGAGTTCATCTGTCAATAAATTCATTGCCAACTATGAATAATTAAATATATTCTTCGTGATCTGGGAACACGACCCCCACCTCGCCCCTCCCCTCCAATGGCAGCTCTTCCTCCGGCTGACGAAGTATCCAGCACTGCATTCGCCAACTGAAAAGCCTGAGACGCTTGTTACCAAAATATCGTGCTACACATAGCCTACATTAATAGTCCTATTATTGAACCCTCTCAAATAGTTAACCTCTAGCTTTTTGTCCACAAAATGATTCAGTGGGAAGGTTACATATTGCCTGTCATTACGCGCCCGTTGTCATAACGTGCCCATACAATGTGTATGGCAGTCCCCGTTGTAACACCGAGAACGAGAACGAGGCTGTACAGCAAATTGACTGGCGGAAGACCAGGATAAGACTATGTGAACATAACCAACCAACTTGTGCAAACTAAATACACCACAATATCAGTACGAGCTCTAGCGGGCCGCCCCACTCCTTCTTCAGCCCCCCCCCCCTCGCCCGCATACCCCCATTCGTGGCAGATCCCAGGACTTTGGACCCGAACCATATCAGTGCGAGATATAGCGGGCCGCTCCACTCCTTCTCCCTCGCCCCACCCCCGCCCCCCTTGTGACCGACATTACGTCAGAAGCTTGTCTATGAAAATGTTTTGACACCACGCGGCCCATACGCATGCGCAAGCTCAGAACTCAGGTAAGCATATTACGTAAGTTAGAGATCAGTAACAGTTTACGGTGAAGATGCGACATCTCTAGACTTGACGTGGTGAACTGCGCAGGTGTGGAACAACATTTAGGAGAGCGGAGATCCATCTCACCGACCCACGGAAAGAGTCAGTGTTGGCCTAGTTTTAAGCTTATTATCACGGAAATCTTCGTCGTCAGTCAGTCTAGTTGGTTGGTCTGTGTGTCTGTCTGTCTGACATTGTGTGCGCACTATCTAGGTCGCGACATATTCTACTTGATCGTTATCGAGTTATAGTTCTCGATTTAGTGATCATCCATATTTTAATGTTGCCAATTCGCTATTACCATATCAACACAGGTGGTCGATACTTGGTGAGCTGTGCACCAATGTTACCGACATCTTGTATGTAAGATTATACTTCAGAATCTGTAATATGATGATAAATTTAGAATCCTGCCATAACTTCGTAATATTTCACAGGATCCTTTGCTCACCCCTTCTGATGTGATGTTTGGACCTTGGACCAATTGCACGGGAAGCAAACATGTGTGCGTCCAGGTGAGATTGTCTACATTATTGCCACTGCAAAGACATGGTTTGGAACCATTGCACCTGAATTTAGAACACATGTGTCATTAAATCCCATTAAATTCATTATCCCGTGAACCTTCTTCGGTCCATTCAGTGTCCGTATATAACACGTAAGTTAAGCCTCCAATCAGTGCACAAAGATGGCTTAAAACACCAATCCATCCATCCGTAATAGTGACCTGACAATAACAATGTATTCATAGAACTCCGAGCAAGAGATGATGAGATCAATACCTCGGTGTGTTTATATGATCGGTCCCCTAACCCTGCTTTAATCATACAATAAATGTGTCATCGAAAAGTTCGAAGATGTCCTTATAGCAATATGTAATATCAATGCTGCCACAACTGTCATGCATTTCCCATGACGGTAATATTGTTCGTCTCCTTTGGTCAGATATCCGGACTCGAAATCCACGGATTCCCCTCACCAGCCACCGAGCGAGGAGTGGAAGAGAAAAGTGCTCTCGAGGCTACGGATGCTGCTCGATCTACTGGGGGATAGCGACCATGTCCGTCAGTGGACGCCAATTTTAGAGCATTTTGTTCTGTCTACACCTCCGACCGCGGAAGGCATTCTCCGCCGGCTGCGAGAAGCAGCTGACGAGGGAACCTGCCGGCCAGACTTCATGGTACGTATCATGGTCTACTACAACGGGGTGATGCACGGCTTTCCTCATCCGCTGGATGACTTTATCAACGAGCTACGCGGCAGACTGGAACGCTTGCAGTCTGGCTGCAGTCTCGTTTTCGGTCCTATACTCGTCGACATGGTGATGTCTTCCCCCCGAAGAGCTCTGCAGGCGATCAACAGCATCGACAAGGCGTTGAAGGTCGGTAGAACGTTGAACACCGCCGCTCCTGACATCATCAACGACGTGTCTATGTACATCCGTGGGCTGAGACCGACGCAACCCTTGGATACGCTCCTGGATACGCTGTTCAGCGGGCTCAACTGCCTGCATCGCAACCTGGTTTACGTCGTCTCGCCGATACTCTTGGCTCGCGTCTTCGGCGGGTCTCAAAGGGCGGCTGAGGAGCTCGTGCAGAAAGCCATTGAGCTCCTTGGGACGGTCGGCGGAGTGCGCGATGACCTCGTTTCACACCGGGTCAGTATATATTCCACCGCCCGTCGCCTCGGGTTGAGACCTAAAGAACTGCGCGACCCGACCCTTATTGCCCTCCTCTGCAAGCTGTTCCAACGGTTTCGGCTCTTAGGTGAAAACTTCATCGACGTAATCCTCCCAATGCTCGTCCTCAAGGCATTCACCACGCCCGATGTCAAGGCGAGCGAGTACGTCAAGACCCTCATCGGGTCTCTGCACGATGACCGTCACCTTGACGCTGATGATTTGTTCAGGGCCGTCGTAACCCGGTTGAATGGATTATGTCCCAACGACTTGATCAAACCTCCTTCTACCTTCAGCGACATCGTCGCGACAGCGCTGCTACACCCGAACTTTCCCCACGTTGTCATGCCTATTTTTGTGGACCGTATGTGGAACGGGCGTGAGGCGATGGTTGCTGCTGGCAATCGCAGGATCCTAGCGCGTCGGACACGAATAAAGGGTGTGGACAGTACGTCCGCCTGGTTGTCAACCGTAAACCTTGCGACAGTAACAGTCCCGGCCGGACGGCTGATCCAAACCGTCATCGACCGTTTAGACCAGAGATACAAGGATGCAGTCGACGCGGATGAAATCGCTGGGGCAGTGATAGTTCACCTCCTGCGAGACGAAAATAACTTGCTGAAAAATCGCTCGGCATTCGACGTGTTGGCGGAGAAGACGGCGCGTCATTACAAACAAATTTTTTTTTCCATATTCCGGGATCACTACGCGAAGCCTCCTATCTCTTTGCTGCAGCCCGTCTACTCGCTGCAGAGAAACTGCTTCAGTCGGAGAGCGCCGAAGACGACGGCCCTCCACAAGTCGCTGATGGCTTACATCCACGACCTGTCGGGTTGGATTCGCAGGGAGGACTCCCGGTTCCGGGACCGCGACCTGTCGGGTTGGATTCGCAGGGAGGACTCCCGGTTCCGGGACCGCGCACTGTACGGTATCGGGAGCTACTACAGCGGTCTACGGACATCCACCATCCCGGACGAGCAGGATTGGTTGTTGTCCATCCGGGCTTTGGATCTGGCGGAGGGTCCGAATCGGGATATGTGGGCTGAACGGGTGGAGGAAGAAGGGAAGTTTGGGTGGCAGGTGTACGTGAGCGAGGAGGGTCCGAGCTGGCGGGTCTGGTCCCGCATTGACAGCGCGGTCGGCTGCCTGCTGCACGTCGTCATGGACCGCCCCGGGGTCCACCAAGTCAACAGCATGAAGCTCTTTAAATACGCCAATCGGCTCCTGAATCGCGCGGTGTCCCTGGTGCCGCTCCCTGGGGGGTTGCGTCACGGCGGGTGGTTGGCCCCTCACTTCCACAAGGTGGTGACTGGCGGCCCGGCATCCACCATCCTTCTCCTCGACCCCGAGTGCCAGGAACCCATCGACGTGGACGTCACCTTCGGGATGGAGGTACCCCTGGCGGTGGCCGGCGCGGAAGCCCAGGAGGTTATTACCTCGTTGGTGAAGAAGTGCGGCCTGCCCCCTACGGCCCCGTTGACCCTCCACTTGGTACCCACCAACGACCCCAAGGGGCGCTGGGTGCTGAGCAGCGCCGTCCTTGAGGCCCGGATCTTCGCCCACCTGGGGCCCCGCTCCCCGCACGTCCAAGCCGTCAGGGACCTCAAACTGCTGGCGGATAAGCTCCTCAGCTGGGGCCCTTTAAAGGGTGCGGTGGCGGAGGTGACGGAGGCGCTGTCAGCCTGGGGAGAGGGGTCGTCGGGTGGGGTCGTGCTGCGCATCCCGGGGGTTGACACGACAGGGGTGGCCGAAGCTGTGGCCGAGAGTCTCCGCGACGAAAAGATCTCCTTGAGACTCAGCAATCTGTACTTCGAGGATGGATTCGAGGTGGATTGCTTCGCGATGTACCGAACTTGGCTCATCGTGGCGGCCGTATACAGGCATCACACTGGGTTCGGGGCAGGTGTAGCGCTGAACCCCGACCGTGACCGTGACCGTGACAGTCACGGGTACCATCCTGAATCCTGCCAGCTGTGTGCCTCCATCGCCGAGACGGCTGGTGAATTGGACCACCCCTACCACCTCCAACCCGCCGTCGCCCAGGCGCTGAGGCTCCTCGTCAGACCGCGGCTGTCCGTCAACTCCGCTTACATCAAGTACATGGTCCTGCGTGACATGGTGCAGCGAGACAAACTCGGCCTCGACCTGCTGCTTCAGCCAGATGAGGAGCAGCGAGAACAGATGTTAAAGCGCTACCTCAAGGAGCTCTCCCAGACTCTGGAACAGGATACAATGCCCCACCCTCTCCTAGGGACACCCCAGGTCCGCATGGTCACCAGGAACCGATTAATCCCCCTCGAGGCTATGTGGCGAGAATACTCCTCGCTGTTACACCTTCTGGAGAGTGTCCTAGTGGCCCTCTAGGATAGGTTTGTCCCCGACTTGTGCCATCACTTTAATCAGGTTTTTAGAGAGCGTTATAGAGTCACCACAGCATAGACTAATTCCATACACTATTAACCGACACTCTGAGCAATGTTCATATCGGATTCTTGTTAATTGAGACAAGATTTAATTTTTCTTTTTCTTTTTCGGTGTGATAGCCCCTTGGCTCAGCACGACTGTTTTTTAACACTAATAGTAGTAGGAAGGGGCACGATTTGATGTAACTTTTTCATGGGGCTAACGTTCTTGGGGGTAACGCTTTTGCGGGCGCGCATGCGCGCCGGTCTCCTATCGCCACCTGGCGCGTGAAGGTTTGTACCCCCCCCCCCAGCTCTCCGGTCCCCAAATGTATCTCCTATACCCCCCACCCCTGTTCACGCCCCCCCCCCCACCTCATCCACTGCCCCCCCCCCACTAGCTAGACCCCTTACTACACCCTCCCAGCCATGATAGTGAACGGTATTTCACAATCACGCAGTGACGTCATGGATGTGTCATCGCGGGTTAACTGCAAGGACAGTAGTTTCATAATTATCTTGTCAAATCAGTCGCCCTCTCTCAGCCCCGATACCCTTTTCTCCCCCACCCTGCTAGTCCGACCGATATCCCTACACCTATAGCTGCCACGGGAGGAGCGGTTAGAGAAGACAATTAATACTTGACAGCTGGTTGCTTATGTTGTAGAGGTCAACCCATTCGCCTTTCTGGTCGACGTATTAATTGCTTGCAGATGAAAAACTGCCTGAGGAGGAGAGCATACAGGCGCTTATTAGTATTAAAATAATAGACTGACTCATCAAACAACTGTCATTACTCTTTTCTCTCACAATAAGAGGGCGCCAACCCCCTGCTCCTCATCCACTGACCAACTCCCGATATTACTGCCCCCGCCCCTCCCTCCGCGAATACCGATTCCCTTCTACCCTCACCTAACCAAGACGGTGATCGGTATTCACAATCATGTAGTGACGTTAAGCTGTGTCATCGGCAGGTAACTGCCAAGACAGCAGTTAGCTTGTAAAATTAGTCGCCCTCCCTCAGCCTCTTTTCCCCCCTCCCTCCTAGTCCGACCGTTTTTCCTACATGGTTGCCGCATTCACCGAGTTCATCGAGTCGCGCCCCTATTTAGCATGTCGCCCCTCCGATACTACCACCTATGAGTGAGTAATGTTCTCCCGACCCCCCTCCCCTCCCCTCCCCCGCCCGCACCCCAAGGACACCAATGCATTAATTTGAGAGGCTACCCAGACCGGTGGAGTCACCGAAGCGTGTCGCCAGGAAAAGCCAGTACTAGTCACCACTGAGCGTGTTGAGGCTTGTCTCTTGGCTTGAAGGTGAGGGTAGGCGGGTGGATGTAATGGGGGGGGGGGGGGGGTGCGCAGTTCACTCCAGCTGGCTGTTCATCGGATTTCGAGATGAGGGTGAGCAGTAATGTAAAGACAATATTGAATTCAGTTCCCTGTTTTCGATTGAGAACATGAGTTCTGGTGTTTATAGTTTTTTCTCTGTGTAGTTGTTATTTTTAAATGTAAGGCTTCAACAGAAAGTGAGAGGCTTGTTTTACTTATAACTAATAGTTTTGTCAGACATAACGTGCGTTGGATGTCCTGTTGAGATTACTCCGATAGTTAGTCTAAAGATTACGATGTAGTGGCGTTTCGACAGTTTTGAGTGTTTAATCAGGGTACATTGGTGGTTTTGTCGAAGATTTATGTACCCGTTAGTTTATCCTCGATCCCCTTTTACAAAGCACGCGGGCCGTTATTAGACTACCATAGTGCGAATGCCGGGGTAACCGAAGTTTTTGCACACAGTGAGAGTGCTGTGTGATCAGTATCAGTCAGTATAATTTACTGACGGAACATTTCTACCAAAGACAGCCGAAAAGAGTGAGATCCCCATCACTGGTTTGTTCCGCTCCCTACATTGAGTTGGCTAGAGAGAATTAATTTTCCATGACTACCTTTACACTTTGGTTAGAAAAACAGGTGGTGAGAGACGCTTGGGGAAGGGTGGAGTGGTTATGCACGCATGCTCTATTTTTAGTGTTGAGGCGATGAGGAGAGGGTGGTTGATGGAGGGGGCGTGGGGGCGCGTATGCACTATTTTTAGCAATGACGTCAATGGTTGGCTAAAGCAGGGTGGGTGGAGCGTTGAGGGGCTTCCCCTTTCGGAGTTTAGATGCTTGCCTTCTCTATTTTTATAAATGATATCAGGGTAGGGAGGAATGAGGTGTTGTTCCCTCTGTGCGTGCTAGTGCTATGGTGGTTAAGGTTTAGAAACAGTTATGTGTAACATACTGCAATGATAATAGGACAAAATTAGTTTATGTTTCATTGCATTATGAATTAAATTTTGTGCAGCATTCGCATAACTAGAATAACACAATGATAAAAAATATAGCATTATTATATAAGTTTGTGTATTAGATGCTTCATAAGCAATCAAGTTTATGTTCTATGTACCATTCGGGGCAATACTTAGACAATAGTGAAACGACTATGAAATTATTATGTAAAGTTTATGTTTCAAATGGCATAAAGTACAAGTTATGTGCAACATGTATGTAGCTCACTAGAAAATTGTGAAACATATAGGTAGCATTTTACATGTTTAGCATTTCATATAGCATCAAGTTTCTATTTTATGCCGCATTAGGAGACTCAATAGACAACCGTCAAGAGTACTTATGTATACTATAAATTTCTGTATTTAATGCAAGAAAGCTTACGTTTATTTATTATTATTTTTTTGCAAAGTTAGTAGTGTAAATTAAGATTGCGCTGGAAGTTTACCAACGATTAAGAGAATAACGGGCTATAGCTGGCCCTGTTATAAACTGTGTTGAGACAAATGTGAAATGAAACGCTATGATCACAGGAATTACGTCTGAATAATCAGTGATGTAGCCATCTCAGAGAGGATGCAGGGGACATACATGCGGTTTCTATTTTTGGAAAATACGTTATGTTAAGAGGTGAGGGGTGGAGAGTTGTGTGGTTAGAGAATAGGTACTATGATAGAGAGATTAGAGGCGTGTGTGGACTATTTCTAGCAATGTCAATGTTAGGATATGAGGCGGGTGGGTGGAGCATTGAGGGGATTCATCTTTCGGAGTGGAGATGTTTGCGTGCTATATTTTTATAAATGATATCAAGGTAGGGAGGAATGAGGTGTTGTTACCTATATACGTGGTACTGCTATGATTGAAGATGTTAAGATATATTTGTAACGTTTTATTTCATTTGAAAGATTTATGTGTAATATACGGCAATGATAATAGGAATAAATAAGTTTATGTTTCATTGAATTAAGAATTAAATGTTGTGCAGTATTCGCATAACTAGGATCAGACAATGGTAAAAATATGTAATTATTATATAAGTTTTGTGTATTACATGATTCATATGCAATCAAGTTTATGTTTTATGCATCATTCGGATCAATACTTAGACAATTGTGTAACGAATATGTCAGTATTCTGTAAGTTTTATGGTTCATATGTCATAAAGTCTAAGTTATGTGTAACATTTATGTAGCTTATTAGACAATTGTGAAACATAGGTAGCATTCTACGTTTTTGCTATTCATATATCATCAAGGTTATATTTTATGACACATTCGGGTACTTAATAGACAACCGTGAAAGAATACATATGTATACTATAAATATCGGTATTCAATGCAAGGGAGCTCAGCTTTATGTAGTAATAATAATGGAAAATTGTTTCCATGATATTGAAGTTATGTATCATCCTACGGTGAACTATGAAATAAAGTAATAATTGTGTATGTATTGCGAGTGAATTTTAAATTTAAACCATGTTACACTAAAATGTTTGGTGGAACATAGACATTTTGCAAAGCAAGTGATGTAATTTGGAGTGGGCAGCAGTTTGCCAACGAACAAGAGAATAACAGGCCATAGGTGTCACTGTTATCATGTGGGATGAGACAAATATGAAAAACAGTATGATCAGTGTAGTTAGATCTGAATGATGAGTGATATGTTTAATGAAACATGTAGTGTTAGGTTTTTTCGATCGAGCATCGCAAGTGGGTTATGATTTATGTAACAATGATATGTTTAGTAAAATAAATATTTTAATTATGTTGAAGTTATTTATCAGAATACAGTGAACGAAAGTAATAACTGTTATGTATAGCTAGTGTACCGGTAGAGTCTCTAGCAGTAATGTAATGTGTAATGTTTTAAAGATCAAATGAGAAATACTTCCGCCGAATAAAATGTTTTTTTCATCAAAAGGTAGTTTTTTTGTGGATCTCATACCTATCCACTCATACACGTCAACCCAGAATCGCTTAACTACTTCGCAATGTACAAAACCATGGATTAAGGTGTCAATCTTTTCTTGACAAAACTCACATAGATCGCTTTCCTTCAGTCCATATACATATAATTTTTCACCCGTACATATAATACGATGCATTAATTTAAACTGGAACTCCTGAAGTTTTACACAATTCATAGTTCTATAGATTGTGTTAAAATAGGACATATATTCTTGCTTCGTTAAGGCTGTTCCTAAATCATGGTTCCACTTTTCCAACGGTAGAGTAGGTATTGCGAGTGTTTTCTGAATTAATATATCGTACACAAACTTACATTTCTTTTGGGAATCCATATATAAATCGTATAACCGTTCTCTTGGCCTAGGTACACTTTCGGGCTCTTGTAGTAACATCGATTTCCATGCTGGCGGGATACTTTGCAATATACCATAATACTGTAAAATGTTAAATTTGGACTGTGGGTACTTGCTACATAACTCTTCAAAACTTAAAAAAGAGCCATCGACTGATAATAGGTCTTCTATATATAGTACACCTGAAATTATCCAACCATTGTAACAAATAACCTTTTTGTCGATTTTTATGTAGGAGTTAAGCCATATCATCTCCTTAATGTCGATTTGTCGAGTACCTCATGATAATGGAGTTCACACCAAGCCTTAATGATATCGGTGATGAGCCTGCTACCTGTTTTCGTATAGAGTGCAGATTGGGTGAAATCCTTCACCTCCAGGTTACACCGCCAAAGCAACGTATATACTGGGCCAAGATAATGTTTAACAAAAGCCGCTATGGTATCATTCCGGGCAATCCTCTCAACCCAAGCTGTCTTGAGGGCTCTTTCTTGAGTTGTAATATTTGGCACGTTTAGTCCCCCAAGCGGTTTCTTGTTATACATAACGGAGCGTTTTACCTTTTCCCTTTTTCCGCCCCATATAAAGCAAAATAACTCTTTCTGTATTTCATTCGTGGTGGATGGGTCTGGGCACGGAAGAACTGACATTAAATATACCAGCTGGGAGATACCATAGCATTTGATGATAACCGTTTTCCCCAATAATGTTAAGTTTCTTTGCCGCCATAAGTTTAGGTGGCTTAATATTTTCTTTTTCCCGAGGATATAGTTTTCAGAGATTGTTCGTTGTACATCAATATATAGTTTAATTCCTAAGACAGAGATCGGACCGGCCGTCCATGCAAAACCTGCTTGCGGGCAATCTTCAAAATTATCTCGTAATGTTCCAATTGGTAGAACGACAGATTTATCGTAATTTACTTTGAGCCCCGATACAAGGTGGAAATCATCAACTGTCTGTTTAACACGCATGAGATTTTCTTCCGAATATAATAAAAATAATACCGTGTCATCCGCGTATTGAACAATTTTGATCTCCACATCAGCGACTCTTATACCAGCTATGCCCGGGTCTTGTCTTATTTTGATAGCAAGGGTTTCTGCCACCAGTAGGAATAAATAAGGGGATAGCGGGCAACCTTGTCGAAGGCCTCCGGAGAGGGTAAAATATTCGGATGTAAAACCGTTGTTGATTACACATGCTTTAATATCGTTATAAAACAGATCAATCCACTGTATAAAGGCTGGACCAAAATTAAAGTACGTCAACGTTTTATTAACATATGACCAATCTACGGTATCGAACGCCTTTTCGAAATCAACGGAGAGGAGAACCATTTTTAGTTGTTTCTGTTCTGCCAACTCTATCGTGTTAAGGATTTTAAATATATTTTCCCCAATATAACGGCCTTTTAAGAAACCAGTTTGGTCCTGATGGATTAAACTAGGGAGTTTTAGTTTCATTCTCTCAGCTACACATTTAGCGATGAGTTTATAGTCTGCATTGAGTAGCGATATTGGGCGCCAATGTTTCAGGCAAGTGGTATCTTTTCCCACTTTTGGGGTTAGCGTTATTACACTCATTCTGTGAGTCCTCGACATGATGCCCCGACGGTAAGCCTCATTAAAGCAGTTGACCAAGAGTACATTTATGTCTTCCCAAAATACCTTATAAAATTCATATGGTAAACCGTCGGTCCCTGGTGATTTTCCATCTTTTGTAGTTTTTAACGCCTCTGTGGCTTCTAAAATGGTTATTTCGCCTCCCATCTCTTCTTTATCTTCCTCGGACACTACGGGGTGTGTTTCGGGAAAAAAGTGTTGTTCGGTGTTATCATCGACATCATTATTTTTTGAGGAGTATAATTTTCCATAATAATTTGCTGTTTCTTTGAGAATATCAGTTTTATCGGTAATAATCTCATCCCTTTCGGTTTTGAGTCTACTTAGTAGCTTTTTTTTTACTGTAATTTCTCTTCTCCAGATTTAGAAAGTATTTTGTGCACTTCTCACCCTCCTCACGCCACTGAGCTTTACTTCTCAATATGATTCCTTGTAGCTCATTTTCTATTAAGTTATCTATATCCTCTTGAACTAGCTGTATTTCATCTTTGATGCCGTTTTCTGAAGTCTCGGATAGTTTAACTTCCAGATGCTTGAGCCTACGTTCCAAAGCAGCTAAGATGTTAGACCGCGATTTTTTCTTTCGAGCAGCATACTTCAGGGTTTCTCCTCTGATATTACATTTGACTGTATCCCATAATAACATATGATCCACCTCAAGTTCTGTCAGTATAGTTTGCCTAACGGTATTTTTTATGATATCTTGATATTCAAGGTCTTCCAGAAGGGAGCAGTTTAGTTTCCAGAAACCGCGGCCGCGTTCCTTATTCGTTGTTATAATATTAATGTGTACACCTGAGTGATCCGATTGGAATTTTGGCAGTATTCGGGACGACTGAGTTATATTGACTAGACTTTGTGAAATAAGGAAGAAATCCAATCTCGTAAATATGAGTTGAGGTTTTTTTGTAAAATAAGTAAATTCTTTGATGCCCTCGTGTTGCGTCCTCCAAATATCAACAAGGTCACTCTCTTCCGTATAGGTTTGAAGGGCGTTACGGCATTTTGTGTTGGCGTGATCAGCACGTCCCCCTTTTTTGTCAAGATCTGGGTTTAGAATGCAAATAAAGTCGCCGCCCATTATTATATTATCAGCATATAATCTGTCGTCTAGACTTTCAAAGATATCAAAAAAAAAAGTCAGGATTATCCTTGTTATGACCGTACACATTTGCCAGTACATATCTCGTTCCTTCTATTGTTATGTCCACAATTACGTATCGTCCCTGGTCATCTGAGAGGCACGAATGTAGAACTGTGTTTAAACCTTTCCTGAGCATTATACACACGCCTCGGGCTTGACTAGACCCATGGGCAAAGATTATATCTCCACCCCATTCCCTTTTCCACGAGCTTTCGTCTTCGCTGGTGCTATGTGTCTCCTGGAGTAGAGCTATATCCACCTGCCGTGTAGTACGGAACCAGTGGAAATATTTTAACCGTTTACTGGACTTTTGTAGCCCTCTAACATTTTGAGTAATTATATTAACCGTCATCTGTGAAGTTCTTAGATATAGTTTTTGGTTTCCCCTGTATCTGAATATGAGCTTGAGCAAATTCACCAATACGAGTGAAGGGTTTTAGCCTCTCGTGCGATAGGATTGTACATTTTGGCTGCGCATTGTAGAGGGATGCACGACCGTTTGATACCACTGTTGTTAAGCTATCGATGAGAAGGTCTTGATGTTTTACGGTAAGGATACCTTGTGGCCATGGTGGCTCGCCTGTGTTTTTGTCGTTGTTGACACTGTTCACATTACAACTCGGTAACCTACAGTGAGCCATTGGCCCTGGCACCATGCTGTCGACTTGGCTGAGTCACACTACAGCTTACACCTGCTCGTCAATGCAGAGTCAGTACACCAGAAACAAGCGAATGGCAGCTTAAAACTATGAGACCGGTGGCCCGTCTCGTCTGAACAAACATATTTACGAGTGAAATATACAAGGGCCGAGCATTCATGGTATCGACATCGTTGAACGGGCTGACCAACCGGTCACACCTGTGTACGGACAACAGTAAATAGGCCTAAGGCCACACGAAGGAAAACATTCAGATGAGTGTCTATATTTCATTATTTACCTTCATGTTTCAACCAAAGCATCGGGATGTCAATCAATACTCTAAAAGGTTACCGTTGCCTCAACAGTTTTACAATTATCCGAAGCTGTACAGATACATATACAGAACCTTTTCTTATACCAGCGCCTGTCTACATACCTTTGATCCATTGAGTATGCGGTATATATACTGTTTCTACAAGGCTTCGTATAATGTCCGGGTATAGATACATATATTCCTTGTTTGGTGCAGGTAACATCAACTTTGGACAACTGAGAAATGAGAAATACTTAGGCAATAAGATATAATTAACAAATCGAATACGAAAGTATTTTGCAAGTTTTGTTTTTCATGACATCAAGTATAGGTTATGTGTTACATACGTGCAGCTCATTTGACAATCATGAAACGGATGAATAGCATTCTAAATGTTTTAGCTTTTATATGTCATCAAGTTTACGTCACATTCGGGATAGTCAACCGTGAAAGGAAAATATAAGTTTATGTATTCAGTGTTGCTTGTGTCATGTTTGCGTATTTATGTAACACTCCTAGGCAATGATAGAACAAATACATGTGTATTCTGTACATTTCTTGACTCAATACCGGTAAGCTTGGGTTGATGTAGTCATGATGTAAAAGATTGTTTCAATTATGTTAAAGTTATGTATCAGAGTACAATGAACTATGGAATAACGTAACAACTTTTATGTATGCCATTCAAGTATACATTAAATGTAAACCATTCTGCACGTGTGTCACGATTGACGTATGATGTGTTTGGCGGAACATAGATAGATTGCACAAACTTATTTTTACAATACTTATAGTTACAGTTGTTCGTAGAGTCGTATTTCTGCTTCTGCTGCTTCAGTAAACCTCTACAGACTGACTCCATTTTTAGGTAATGGTGGTATGCATGGTTCAAACCAATTTTTCGTCACTTAGACAAATTATTGTACTTTTCCGAAAGTTATACATTATCAAACGATGTTCAGTATTTAACATAATGTTTCACTTAAAACGTGTTTCATAAATATTTTCGTTAGGGAAGCACATCACTTCATTCAATATGAGTCAACTTGTTACAAATAATTGCCAAGTGTTAAATTATCCCTCACTCGTTTGTTTCGTTGCCATATCTTAAAAATGTGATCAATGTTTACACTCACATTTTATGTTTTCACGTTATGAACTTTGTAATTTCTCTGGTATGCAGCGGGTTTATAAAGACTTCAGTCACAAGGCGCAATGAAAGAAAACGTACTCGGTTAGGAAGAAGGCCAGATTTTGAAGAGGGGCCGCCATCATTGAGACTAATGAGATGATGACACGATTCGTTGGTTTTCAGAGACCGCGCGTATGTCTGTTTGGTGGTGTAACGGTAAACTACAGAGACTGCCATACCGCGGAAGCTGCGGGATGTGCATCTTATATATACATCGTGACAAATTCGATGACGAAGGACCTCGCACCAGACAGATAGTTGATGGTGAGACAATTCGGTTATTGCTCGACTCCACATAAACTCACTGAGTCGTGGCGTGAATTATGTCTACCCCATAGATCGTTACGTCGAAAGATCCCAAACGTTACTTCATAAGAAGGATTGGTGTCATAAAAGTCGGATCTGCACCACGCATTCCCTTGTTGATTACTGACGTAGATCCATCCAGCCCAAGTTCAGTGGTTATTCAAAGATTTCTTTTAATAAAGTCATCATGAATAGATAAAACAGAGCTTACTTACATTGTATATTCGAAAAAGAAGAACATTGCTTGTTACCTTAACAATATCGCTCATTATTCACACTTACCTTCTCTGAGCATTTGCTCGTTATCTAAACAGAAACTCCTAGACGTAACTTATTATTCGATTCACTAAATTGTGTTAGTGGAACTGTTTCACATTAGTGCTTTAGCAAATGACGCATTATAGGGAGACGTATAGCGTGTCAGTTACTTAATCAGTTTAGTTTTTGCTAACTGGAGTGCAGAGCCGATTTACATCACCTGCTTTGCAAAAGGGCTATGGGCCCCCGAACACTTCACACATATATCGTGCCAAGCGTAATGGTATGGTTCGCAATTTATGCTTCACTTAGAATCTATCACATATACGTTGTCTGCGTTCGTTTGTCATTCAATGTTGGTTAAAAGATACCATCAACCTAAGTGAAACATTTTCTGTAATAAATCTTTCATCTCTACATGAACCAGTTTTTTTTAGCGTGGACACACCACATGTTATATTACAACAATAGAACCAGTTATTTACATTATACTGGTCTGATCATATGCTAGCTGAACTAAAACTCCTCTACGTAATTTATAATTCGATTCATCAACTTGTGTTGCATTTGTTATTTTCCATTAGTTCGTTCACAAACGAGTACTGGTTTTTCCTGGCGACACGCTTCGGTGACTCCACCGGTCTGGGTAGCCTCTCAAATTAATGCATTGGTGTCCTTGGGGTGCGGGCGGGGGAGGGGAGGGGAGGGGGGTCGGGAGAACATTACTCACTCATAGGTGGTAGTATCGGAGGGGCGACATGCTAAATAGGGGCGCGACTCGATGAACTCGGTGAATGCGGCAACCATGTAGGAAAAACGGTCGGACTAGGAGGGAGGGGGGAAAAGAGGCTGAGGGAGGGCGACTAATTTTACAAGCTAACTGCTGTCTTGGCAGTTACCTGCCGATGACACAGCTTAACGTCACTACATGATTGTGAATACCGATCACCGTCTTGGTTAGGTGAGGGTAGAAGGGAATCGGTATTCGCGGAGGGAGGGGCGGGGGCAGTAATATCGGGAGTTGGTCAGTGGATTAGGAGCAGGGGGTTGGCGCCCTCTTATTGTGAGAGAAAAGAGTAATGACAGTTGTTTGATGAGTCAGTCTATTATTTTAATACTAATAAGCGCCTGTATGCTCTCCTCCTCAGGCAGTTTTTCATCTGCAAGCAATTAATACGTCGACCAGAAAGGCGAATGGGTTGACCTCTACAACATAAGCAACCAGCTGTCAAGTATTTATTGTCTTCTCTAACCGCTCCTCCCGTGGCAGCTATAGGTGTAGGGATATCGGTCGGACTAGCAGGGTGGGGGAGAAAAGGGTATCGAGGCTGAGAGAGGGCGACTGATTTGACAAGATAATTATGAAACTACTGTCCTTGCAGTTAACCCGCGATGACACATCCATGACGTCACTGCGTGATTGTGAAATACCGTTCACTATCATGGTTGGGAGGGTGTAGTAAGGGGTCTAGCTAGTGGAGGGGGGGGGGCAGTGGATGAGGTGGGGGGGGCGTGAACAGGGGTGGGGGGTATAGGAGATACATTTGGGGACCGGAGGGCTGGGGGGGGGGGGTACAAACCTTCACGCGCCAGGTGGCGATAGGAGACCCGCGCGCATGCGCGCCCGCAAAAGCCTTACCCCCAAGAACGTTAGCCCCATGAAAAAGTTACATCAAATCGTGCCCCTTCCTACTACTACTAATAGTCAAAGCAAATAAAGTACACGCATTTGAGAGCCGATCCATGAGTCTCTGTAGCTGGCTTTCTGAGTGCGCAACCAACGCTGCGTCGTCAGCGAATAGCAGTTCTCTTATTAGGAAGCGCCTCCGCCTTGAAAGGTTGTACAGCTTCCCATCAGATCTGGTGTGCAAGTAAACACCCTCCGCATCCTCATTAAATGCGTCAGGAAGAAACAGAGAAGAAGATGCCAAATAACGTTGGCGCAAGAACACAACCCTACTTCACGCCATTTCTGACTTGGAAGCTCTCGGACGTTGCTCCGCCGAACTGTACTGTGCTGAACGAGTGGCCAATATAAACACGTAAATAGTTTATTCCTGGTTAAACTCATCTAATCCCGGTTTAAATTATTTATTACCGGTTTGAATCCTTTATTCCCAGTTAAAATAATTTTTACCCGGTTAAAATTAATCTTTCCCAGTTGAAATCATTTATTCCAGGTTACAATGAATTACTCCAGGTCACAATTAATTATTCCATGTTAAAATTAATTATTCCATGTTAAAATTAATTATTCCATGTTAAAATTAATTATTCCATGTCAAAATCATTTATTCTTGGTTTATATCCTTTATTACCGGTTTAAATCGTTTATTTCTGATTTAAATCATTTATTTCCGGTTAAAATTATTTATTCCCGGTTAAAATGTTTATTAAAGGTTAAAATCATTTATGCATCCGTGACACCAACTGTTTTGACTGCTTACGTTTGGTCGCCTGTCTTTATGAATCGTTCTCTTAGAGCGGAATATTGGCAT
Organism: Arenicola marina; assembly: GCA_964019135.1. NCBI lineage: Eukaryota > Metazoa > Annelida > Polychaeta > Arenicolidae > Arenicola > Arenicola marina. Next base: position 29,057,782 of record OZ025256.1, read on the forward strand.
GCAGTCTACGTTGTTGCCCACGTCTTGAATAAAATTAAACTTTCATTGAGCATGACCACGTGATGTAAATGGCCATCTTCGAGCATGCTGAGCAAGTCATTGGGTGACAATAAGACAGCAACAACATTGTACAAGGCCTCAACACCCTCTGATGGGTGACCAAGGCAGGCATTATAGGTTCAGAACGCGAATTTTAGTGTTATAATGCCCATTAAATGATGGGTGCTATTAAATCGTACGCAAAGTCAAATTACATCTTTGCCATAATAATCGTTTATTTAGACGTTACCGAGTTAATATATGCTATGACATGAACTTCAAACGATAACAAGGAGTAGTAAATAACAAACACATTGATAATACTAACGTGTTGGCACACAATATGGTGCAGAGCTTTTCCACGGATCGATATACCGCCAGCTTGGTTCCCTTGGTGAAGATGCTTAGATCTCAATAAGACTTTGAACAAGTATTTACAAAGTTCGCGGGGAATATTTGTGAAATCATGAAAAGCAATTGGCTATAGCGATGAGCGAGTCCATTATCGGGGTTGCCATGGAGACTGGGAAGCTTGGGAACAAACTGCCACAGGATCCCGGTTGCGCGGCCGTGACGTTAGGTGGCGCCCCGAGCGCCGGGTGAGATTGCAAATAACCCGAGTACGACGCTCGGCTTAACTGATCTCTGGCGACAATGGCGCTGGGAGCTGTGGTGAACGGCTGCTGATTGGATATCGGGGTTGATGACGTCATATGAGGTGCGTATGATGTGGAAGGAAAGTACGTCATAGGTGACGCTGACGTCATAGGCGATGTGACCTGCTGGCTGCAATTCCCTGCTGAGTAGCCAGGAGTCATTGCCGGGGCTACGGCTTGTGATGACGTCATCGGTGTCGTCAAGGGCGTTGTTAAGGACCCATACGTTGCGTTGAAGTGAGGATAGCGAGGCGGGAGACTCATCCCGGTCGGAACTGACGTCATAGGGACGTAGCCCATGTTGTAGCGGTTGGGGTAAGAAGAGGCGGGCATTGCCGAAGGGTAGGCCCTAGTAGCTAGATGCAGCCGGCGATGACCCCAGCCTTGCGCATGCGCCCTTAGCTTGTTCCAGAGTCTGCAGCACGCCGTGTTTTGCCCAGCGCCTCGCCTGGCGACGCCGGAAGTCGCCACGCCGGAAGTCATCGACGCATGTGGCGTGGATGCCCCAGTAGTGTCCCTTCCCGTTGTCGGCGCGGCCGCTCTTGATAAAACACTCGTTTATAGACAGGTTGTGGCGCACACTGTTCTTCCACGCCTTGTCCGCCACATCGCGATAATAGGGGAACTTGTCGGTGATGTACTTGTAGATGTCTCCCAACAGCAGGCGGCGCTGCGGTGCGTTCAGTATCGCCATGGAGATGAGCGCCATGTAGGATTGCGAAGGCTTTTCGGAGGTCAGCTTCTCCGCCAGGGACCCGGATGTGGTGGTGGGTGACTTCCGGGAACCGGCCCCCCGGGGAGGGGAGCGCACCTCCTCCCCGCCGCTGCTGTTGCTGATGGCGGGGGAGAGGCTGGCGTCCGTGCTCGTGTCACATCCCTCCACGCTGCTCCGATCCTCATCCCGGTCCGCTGACAACTCGGCCACCGGGAGCTGCCAGAACAACTTGCTGGCTGGATACATTCGGACAATCCCGTGGGTAATTAAAGTGCCAAAAGTTCAGTCCTCCTTAGATCAAGCCTAGACTGATCAATTTGTTGCAATTTACGCCGAGTGATTATTATAATGTTTATGATGTTAAAGGTAAATACTTTACAAGCATGACACATAAGCATGACACACGTAAGACTTATCGAAAACCGGTTTCTCATTCCCTTGAAGTGCCTTTGAAGGAGGTAGTCGGTGGAATGATGCCCTCTAGGACAAACGACGGGTTTTATATCGACACTGGATGAGGAGGAGAGCGTGGAGTGGGGTGCGGGTGTTCGGAACAGAGTTCAACATCAACTTTATCACGCCGTCATCGCGATAGGTCAAGAAAAGTTTGTTGACATGTGTGTAGCGACCAAGAACAGTCACCTTTACCGCGTGGATGCTGTCGCTGGCACTCTCCAAGTTCACTAACAATGTAGGTGGCGCTCTCACTCGCGTGCGCGTGACCAACACTATCCCTCATGCACACCCCGCCACCCGTGGAATCCAATAACAACCCCTTCGCACCCTCTGCTCAGCGGTCACCAGTGACATATTGTTAGCGCTGTTTGATATGTTATGCACCACACATACATACACACAAGGTATGTCGAGCGTCATAACGATGATCTGGCTCTAATTGACTAGTTTCCCCACCCCGAGCCCCTGGTTTAATTGTTAACAGGGTCGCTTCCACCTCGAACAGACGCTAAATAAACGCCCTACTCAGTCCTTACCCATTTTTACCCCATTTGCTTTTTTAAATGTTATGAATTGAAATAAATCAATTTGTTAAGGGATATTGTACCGCAAAAAATAATGCTACACATTGTTAAGTTGCGTGATATCCAAATCAATATAATTACGGATCCCCCAAATAGAAACCCTTTTTCTGTGTCGGTCCAACGGTTATATATATAACTCCAAGTAAAATTAATTACGTTAATCCGTAGCTTGGTACTTGTCTTCGCCAATACAACGTAATGTTTACAATCTCACAGTCAGTCTGTCATGCACAAGTTATGGTCTCTTTATTATTCCGTAATATTAACTAGGGCCGCATGGTGTTTCGGCGTCTGCTGTCATTCCTTTTATGAGGGTCTCTATTAAGTTATTACTTAACCATTTTTTTCTGGTTCCAGCGGCCACAGGATGATTGCATGTTTACATAATTCTTTTTTTTATGGTTCCAGCGGCCACAGGATGATTCCATGTTTACATAATTCTTTTTTTTATGGTTCCAGCGGCCACAGAATGATTCCATGGTTACATAATTCTTTCTCCTTCGAGTTTCTGTCGTACCGTTTGTCTTTCTTTCTTTTGAGAAGGGTCTATAATTAATGAACCAGTAAATAGTTAGTAGTTATCCCAGTGACTAAAAAAAAGTCAAAGTCAAAACTCTGCGCATGCACAAATTTGCCAATTGTGAAAAAATGTACGCTTCGATGTTAAAAAAACTGTCTGAAATCTTACCTATAAACTTTCCGGTGTTAGAAAATACAATATTCACAACTCAACCGTTCAACAATTAGCATTTAGCCTATTAATCCCATGCTAGCAGACATTATGTCTCCTTGTTGTTGTCGCCATTTTGCGATGTCGTCACGCTGCCTTGCGCGGCGGTGCTTTGGCTGGACGAACTATATTGTGTGACGCGTGATTTCGAACGAAAACGTTACTAAGCAACGCTAGATATTCATGTAAACAAAGGAAGAGAGTAAAAAAAGGAAGTTGTTTTGATGATCGGCAGGGGTGTTTTAGCATCTTGCGCCGTGGCCAAATCATGCAACCCTTCATATTCCGTCACTCAGTTATTAGTGAAACCGGGAATTCATTATTTTTAGCTCATCGTGAACTGCGAAGAACAATCCCCCCACCCCCCTCTTAAATGCCAAAAATATTGATTTTTTTCACATTTTTTTTTTATATTTGTTTTTACATATAGATTGCATCAGAAATTCCCCAAGCGTATTATCCGGAACAAGTGAATCCGCCAGTTTGCTGCCGCAAATAATGTGAATGGGTGCATCATAACGTCATATCGTTAAGCAAGGATCATATAATCATAACGCAAAACTACAGGTCCACTATCATATGAGCATATTCAGTAGGCAGGGCGACATGTCTTAAGTCACGCTAATTCTTTATAAGGAATTATCTTCATATATAATGTTGCTGACGCATGTTGAATCCAGAGAAACCTGTTTTGACACGCGGTCGCTGTATATACTGTATATATGAACTGAGCTCCTCTCCGTCCCTTGGCCGTGTGGGCACGTGGAGTTATTGGCTAGTAAATAACAAGTGGCATTAACATCAACGGTATAAGGCTATTTATTGAATATTGTAAAAGTTGACTACCATAAACGGCAAAGACAGCTTAATATAAATAATCAATGAATAGAATAAGTCAAAAATATCAGTGTAAATGGTGTAAATTAAGGGGTGACTAGTCTTCCGGGCGGTTCATTATGACTGGCAGCACGGATGTGTCGCCGGCCTGGAGGCGCCGCACCAAACACAGCTCGCACAACCAATCCTGGTTGCCTTCGGCGAGCGATGCATGTACCCGGGCCAAGAAAATTTTCGTCAATAGCTCATAAGCGCAAATTCTTTAATGCCACGTTACAAACACGCAATGGTGCTGGATAAAGTATTTGCGTATGTGAAATGAAAATTAGAAATAAACATTGTAGACCCACAGCTACATATCGCTGCTAACATGTCTCACATAACTTGTAAGGAGAAAGAAAATCTATAGAGCATACCGTGTTCTATAATCTTTCTATAGGTGTCTTTACGGTGGGTCTATAGGACACAACCATTCTGTAGAAGTTCTATGTAGCGTGTAGTGTTCTATAATATTTCTATAGGTGCATATCAGTATAGCGTCTCTATAGGACACAAACATTTGACAGAATTTCTATAGCACACTTTTCTACAGAATTGTTGTAGAACACGTACTGTTCTATAGGATTTGTTTGGACATGTAAATGGCGTCTCTATAGAAAATATCCTAATACAGAATATATATAAAGCTTTTACCGTTGTCTAAAAATTGCAGGTTTAAATTATAATACCCTTTTTACATATATGTATTTTCAAGTAAAGTGTTTTTAACATTTTCTCTACAGGACACATTCTATAGGATTTCTGCAGAACCAGTGCTTTATAGTTATAACCTCTCTTCTACACATGTGTACAATAGCAGCGTTAAATTCTTATACTTTTCAGTGTAACCACTCGTTTCATGTAAAAGATTATTTTGTTCTGCAAACATTATTAAATACCTGTCCAGACACTGCTCGTGCCACCAGGAGTCGCATGTGTCACATCCGAACCAAGTCTCTGCCCCCTGGTTTCCCCAGATCCCACCACACGCCGCGCATAGGTAACGCGGCGTCACCACGTCCCACGTCCCACGTCCGCCTCGTCCCCCTCACCACCGAGCGCCACCTCCCTTCCCTCCGCGGCCGCTTCCTCCATCTCCATCTCTTGCGAGAGGTCAACGACCACGGGGGCTACGCCCTCGGCATCTCGGATACCATCCAAGTTCCAGTAACTGAGAAGAAAACAAATGGCCATAATAAAATGATAATATTTTGGTATGTCGCCGTTCCACGCATACCCGCTCGGTTAACGCTCTGTGCACACACACAATTTTCAAAGTTCCCCACCCCCCACCCTCCCTTCGGTTGCAAGTTTTAAAATAGGCTGGCCACATGTTGCGGTCGGCCACCTTCTTCCTTCCAGCGAGGAACAGGGCCCGCACGTCCGCCATCGTCTGTGTGACGTTGAGGGATGTCACGTGGCCCTTCTCCACCGCCCACACCATCTCGATGGGGTTGAACTCGCAGTGGTAGGGCGGCAGACGAAGGACCGCGTGGCCGGCCTCCTCGGCAAGCACGTCCACCCGGAACTTCTTTGCCGGGCGGTGTTGGGCGACCAGCTGCAACAGCTCCGCTTTGAGCATGTCGTCGCTGAACGCCACCCCTGCGAAATAACCAGACAATTAAAGTTCGAACTCATCGCAAAAAACAAAGCAATCAATATGTAAACATATGCCAATTTAACAGTTATATTAAGATAATAAATAAGCTTCCTCGTCACTTTGCCATGGTATCTATTCTTATACAAATATAAGAAGTCACCTTATTTATACGGATGCATGATAAAACAAACAGGGAGAGGGGACATCTCAAATATAATCGTGCCTTCTTAACGTAAGTGCGCGCTAATTAATTTAAATAAAAGACGATCAAGTGTATTACCTTAATAATGAACAAATTGATAACTGTTCAAATTCAATCTTACAAATCCAAAGTGAGCTAGCTGTCCTGGTATTACCTTGCAGAGTTCAAGACCAAACCATTTTGGATTCTCTTAATTGCTAACCTTTTGCGTCAAGCCAAGTACGGATGTCCTCCTTTCGGGACCCGGATGAAGGCGACTTCGATTCTTCGGTCTGTACGTTGTGTTAGGGCGCGTTATGCAGCACCACAACGCTTGCTGGTGGTAGTGCAGGAAGGAGTTGGTCCTTAAACCAGGCCTCGTACCGGGGATCGTCCATTTCGCAATGGTAGTCCCCGGTACCGCTTTGAGCTCTGTAGCAACGGAACAGTGCAATGCCAGAGTAGAGTAGGCTTCATACAGGATTTCACGCCGTTAAATATGTTCGAATTAATTAATATGAGCCCCATTTTTTAAAATAATCTCTTCAGTATTCGAGGTTTGCTGGTCTTGTATCACAGACTATGCCAAATCATGGAATAATACGAGACTTATTTGCAACGAACGTATAAAGTTCCGTTACCTGACTATCAAGGTGGCACATTCGATAAACCCATCCTCGCCGCCGGCATCAGTGACAATCCACCTGAGGGAGAGAATGCCACGTAAACCTGTAATGCCATTTAGTATGGGTTGTTACGAAGCGCAATGTGTTTTAGGTACTGAATGGTAGGTAGCAGTTTGTTTATATTGCTACTTTTTGTAAAGTTGAATGAGATAAAAGAAAACAGTAGCTTGTCGCCACAAGGCGGAGTAAACCAACGGACACAGAATGGAGGACAGCCAAGGTGGTCGTGGGGGGGGGGGGGCAGTGCATTATTATTAGTAGTTGTAGGTCTCTCTCTCACCCCCCCCCCCTCACCGTCCTCCTGTCTGCGTTTGCCGTATGCTCTGTGCTTGTCACATTCGTTTAAATAATCGGTTGTGGCTGATGTCATAATTAACATACCTTCCGCCCTTGCCGCTGACGCGCTTCTTTTTCCGCACAACCCCTGGTGCACACCACTCCTTTGTTGGGGCGTGGCCCGCGTTCACCCATGTTTCATCTGTGTACACCAGGGGTCGGCCCTGCCCCCGGTACTGGGCAACCTGGCGCAGGTAGCGGCGACGCCACACCACGATATCCTCTCGCTCCCGCACCTCTTTGTCGGCGCCAGCCTGGACACCCTGGTACATGTAAAACAGTTCAACGCACATTGCAACTATTGAATGACATATACAAGGAAGATATCAGCAGAATCAAAACACAGAATAATGCCTCGCAAGTTCTTTTTTAATGGGACATCCTCACTGTGGTCCCCATCCCAACCCCTCCTTGTTTTTATCAAATTGTGCAACTCGGCTCTCTTCCATATGAACAGTATTCTATTACAAGTATAAAATTTAAAGTCCTAAGATTTAGATATATATTAACTACTAGTTTTAGCGTAGGTACTTTCTCAAAAATAACTGGAGACGTGCAAATGCTCAAAGAGTTTTTGCACAATCCACAATTTTGCTCTTTGCATCTATCATTCGGGTTACCATCATAATGTACCACCATAATGTCTTCTTATATTCTCAAACATCTTATACATTAATGCAAAATTATAATGTGCTTTATGTCGGGGCATAACTCCAAATTAACAACCATGGAAACTCACTTAAATCCTATTCTGTCTAAACTTCGCCGTAAGGTGGATATGGACAGGTCCATATCGTGCTGCCTCAGCTGGGCACGCAAACCGGACAGTTGCACTATTTCTCCGCGCTGCAGCCTGTTAGTGATTTCCCGGCGAATCACTTCTAAATCAAACTCGTCAACCGTGGATGGTCTGCCTTGCTTTTGAGCAACTGCGGTGGCATCTGAAAAAAATATTTTTTGTCAGGATTGATAGGGCACACCATTGGGTGTCGTCTGCCTCTCATAATCATGTTAATCCCTGTTGTACGATTGTCAAAGCACAAGGCAGAGGGGCGGTAGCCTTTTGGGGATTCAAAGTAAAAGTTACTGATGGATGGTGGGGTTTGACGCACACACCCCCACAATCCCTCCAATACTTTTAATATCCGTTATCCTGCCACTCGGGGGTAGAGGGGGCACTATATTACTACGGTAGTGGGGGTGCATGTGCCGCCCATGCCATAGAGGGCGTATGTAGAACGACAGAAAAGGGCAAGATTTTTTGGTCACTGACAGATAAATATCAAAATAGACAATAGGGACAGATAGAAAACTATATGGCGCCTAATAAGTTTAACACTTTCGATATCAATTGAAATATGTAGTCCAGAGCTGCAATTTTGTTGAAAACACTTCTCAGAAGGCCATATTGAGAGACATTGCAGATTTCTGCTCCGGGATTGAGAAAAAGAGGCGAAAATGTGCCACTTGGATGGCACATATATACATACATAAATATATGTAGTACCCCCCACCCACCCTCATCTACCCCCGGGTCTTGGCCACGTTTTACGAAAGTAAGCTTAAAGGGAACCGCCAGCCTGGCCTCAAACGCTGCTTTACCGATTCATGTAATACCCAATTGTCTATCCTCAAAATTACAGAATTTTTCGTGCTGTCTATAGCTCACAATAAAATTTAGAAGTGACGCCGGGCACGATTTCGCCGCCTACCCGGGCGGCAGCCCTTTTTGGAGGTGTGTCCGCGATTGACCATTCAGAAGGCGATACTATAATTTATTCAAACCGGAGATTGCGCCTATTGTGTGAGCAAAACAGGAGCGCGTGATCATCGCTAATATAAATAGCTGCGATTCTAACTCCAATCATAGCATTGTTGCGGAGTCAATCGTCGCAAGACGTAATATCAATTTGTTTGGACGGTACTTTTCCATGAAACAGTAGGATCATGGTCTACTGCGCGGCTTGGAACTGCCGCTATTCATATGTAAATCGCGGCCGAGATCTCTCTCTCTGCGAATGCTAACATAAGGCGGTGCCACATGAATAGTCACAATACGCGTCACTGCTCCCGGCAAAATGGCGCTCTGCTTGACATTGCTGGGGGCGGGTTGCCTTAATTTTTTTCTCATTACCAGTCAGCCGAAACGAAGCGTTAACACTCGCCAATTTAATTTTAAGATGTAAACTATCAGTGCAGATCGCGTTTAAATTAGGTTGGACACCCGCTTTAATAGGCCTATTACAATTTCTTGACCAAAACAGAAGATCATAACGTCTTGAATATGGGATGCGAAATCTTGAACTTACCGTTCACGTTATGATCCTTGAGACTTGCATGTCGCAGTTGGCCTGTTGTAATACCCAAGGCGGTGCAGGTCCTCTCACTCAGTCGGTTCAACGAAATTATCAAACCGCCCTCGCTCTTCTCACGTTCAAAAGATTTAAACACGTTTAAGATAAGCTGTCGCGCGTCCATTTCAAGAAATATGGCGTCTGCTCTGTACCCATCATCTGATCAGAGCGGCACTCGGCAGATGGCGCTGCTTGGCGCTGTAGAGATTGGGCCAGAGAAAACATCGAAGCGTACATTTTTTCACAATTGGCAAATTTGTGCATGCGCAGAGTTTTGACTTTGACTTTTTTTTTTTGGAGTGTCTATCTGGTTCATGGACTAGATATCTATGTAGGCCTTTGTCATGTGTGTCACGAGGGTTTCCCTTGGTAACCGGACTATTATTATAATAACTCACCGATGACACAATAGGGTGACGTCACAAAACGTTGCCATGGACGCCGCAACAACGTAACGTTTTATAAACAGTTCGAGAACGTAAGGTCAGAAACGCATTTTCAGTTGCACTGAAAGCGTATAAAACAAACTCTTTGGTGAATTATTCCTGAACACGCATCATGTCTGCGCGGTATCCAATGATTCGTGTTAGTCAGTCTGATTCTGATACAACTGATAAACAGGAGCGGCAGACGAGAGACCTGACGTCATCATTTGAACCCGATCAGGCAAGGTCGGCGTCTTCTCTTGCGGAAGAGGTGAGGCAAGGCGGTGTTATCGAGCCAAGTCCGATGGTTCGATCAGACAGCTCGATTTCCACTATTGTGAGCGAAATCTCCATTCTTGATATTGTAGAGCTGCAGAAGCTCCAGTCTGTAGATGTGATCAGACCGATGGGTCTACCGGTTATTCCGCCGATAGGCAAGCATGCTTCAACCGTCCCTGGCCAACCGGAGAAAGACCTGTATGAACTGAAGGATGGCAATCAACCAGCAATCCTGGGGCATTCTGATGGTGCAGAGGTTCGGGATTACAACGCTGATGTGGCTGCACCTCGTGTTGATGGTAACCAGGCTGATGTGGCTGCACCACGTGTTGATGGTAACCAGGCTGATTTGGCTACACCTCGTGTTGATGGTAACCAGGCTGATGTGGCTACACCTCGTGTGGAAGGTAACCAGGCTGATGTGACTGCACCGCGTGTTGAAGGTAACCAGGCTGATGTGACTGCACCGCGTGTTGAAGGTAACCAGGCTGATGTGTGTGAGGAAAAACGTGGCGACTACAAGAATCGTGACGATGAAGGCCGCTCCAACAACGATGATGTGGAGATCAGGCATGAGGATAAAAAAGATGACGATGATGAAACTAGCGACGACGATGGCGCCGACGCTGAAGATGACAAAGATGATGACGATGAAGATAATGAGACAGCGGATGACAATGAAGATGATGATGGCGATGATACTACACATCCTGTGAAAGAAGACGATGATGACCAGGACCCAGACATGTGGATAGCAGAGGCAAAGATGGTGGAAGATGCCGTCTCTCTTCCTCCAGTCTCCGCCCTCCTTCCGGTTGCTGCCGATGCTGACGTCACGAGTGACTCGTCATGTGTCCATTTCGACGCCGATAGCGTAGGTGGCGCCACCAGCGAGTGGAGCATCTCGCTGAGTGAGGACTCGGATTCGTGGACCGGAAGTTGGAATGAAGACGCCGGCAATGACCTTCAGACGCATTTCAAACCAAGGTGAATTAATGTATTATCGCTCATCGCTCGGAGATTTTTGCCGTTGCACATCATTATTGTAATTTCTTATACCTTGTTTATCCCCATGATATTGATAGAGAATTCCTAGTATATAGCGCCGTGATTCAGTTGGTTATGCTTTAATGTTGCTTTGTAGGCATTATCCATACATGATAAACAACAATAAGACTTTGCATTAGCATGCGATTTAAGAGGAACGCAACATAACCAAATTGAAGAATGATATAACAAAGTATTGATGGCATGAAACTATAAAACACATGTGTTACCATTTTAACCGTAGAAGTGTAAGCCTGGTGGCACACACTGAACGACGGACGAGCAAATTTGGCATTTTGTGTCGAAAAATTCGCGAACTGTTTTCGAGGAAAGCGAAGGTAATAACAATGATACATCATTATTTCGCCATGTGCAACGTTTGCTCTATAAGTTATTTATTTAAAGAGAAATGTTTATGATTTTATGACTATCGACGGATATACATATGAATTAACAGTTTAATTAGAGCCTACGATCATAATTCAAACTGATTAGCTTATACAATTGTATTGGACATGAGCTGACGTGATTGTTTCTAATATTTCAGCGTCTCAGGAAAGACCTTCAGTCTCAGCAAAGTTTGTCAGGTAGGCTATAGAGAGCATGAGCGATGCACAACTAATGCACTAAGTGACGCAATAGCCCGTATGTGTGTAGTATTGCTGACTTCCGGCCCGAGTGAAGGCCGAAAAATCCCCACCTCAAAATGACCGGGCTCGTGGGTTGGGGGGGGGGGGGCGAGAAATCACAACTGCATTTCTAATACTACATACCCGCAAATAATGGACTACACAGACCAACCTGCACCCAATGCGTGCGAGGAGCAGGTTAAGCCCCGAAGATACCTATACGGAGAAGGGTACATTGAGACTGTTTCTGGATGATCTGGTAGATTGCCGAGTAGTCACGTAGCAGGTCAGAGCACCTGGTGTGATATTTTTTAAAACGCGTCAAAAAACGCGCAAATATGTTAATACTATTCCAGCGTAATGCGCGATTTGCGGGTACTTAGTGTCCCAGTCCCTCTCCCTATCAGATTTTTGCCCTCCTACAGCGACGGAACTGGGGCTATCCCAAACCTGTAGGTTTAGGCACACTGGTTGTCCAAAACTGGATCGTCAGCAATTTTATATTATCTTTATCACGTACATTAGATAAAACACATCACTGTGGAAATGTACTTTTAGCTACGAAAGCGCTTAACAGAAAAATGGCAGAAAAATATCGAAACGTACGCCTTATTAATTTAGAGTTATATCTTATTACAGGTTTAATGTTCGCTGATGAGGAGGATCTCTCCAACCACAGGTAAGATACTTAGATCTACAAAGATTAATTCATTTAATAAAGAACTGAAATAATTTCTGATTTTAACATCGTGTCGTAGATAAAAATAAATAAGTATCGAACTGAGTTTTCTCCAAATTCACTGGTACATATGCTGCCTTAGTTGATCTGATTTGCACGTCAAAGTAACTCGCTTCCTTCTCTTTGATGAGAGATGCTTAATAGATTATTTTGCTGTATAATTCAATTCCTCTTGTCACAAATAAACACAGTGTGCATTTTATGGAAATTTGATTTATTTGAAATAGCTAAGGCGGTCGCACATGTTTGCTGTTTATATTTATTATATTTGTTTACAAAATTGGAACACAAGGAAAAATACTTTTCAATTGTGTTGAAGATATTATTAACGATGATATATAGAATCAATCACATAAACTTGGGTTTCATCGAAAATGTTAACCTTTTTCCTGTTACGCAGTGCGAAGTCCGAGCATGAGGGTGGTCAGGGCGCCTGTGTTGGGTGTTGGGGCGCCGTGACCACCCCGCTCTGGCGGCACAGGAAGTGAGGCCCGAGGGGAGGGGCGTCAGGAGCGATGAGGACACGTCGCCCGGCGTCTGGGGAGGTAGGTCAAAGTGTCAGTGGCGGATCCAGGGGGGGAGGAAGTGACAAGAGGGGGGGGGGGTCCTTGGGGTTCTGACCCCTCCTTACTTTAATGCATCTTAGGACTGGTGTGGATCTCCCAATCCCATTTTTCTATAGGACCCCATTTATTTTTCGTGAACTCACCCCTATATCGGTTAACTGCCACTTGTCCCCGCCCCCCTCAGTAATCTCTCTCGCAGCCTATCGGTGAGGGTAGTTCGTGGAGCAGACCAATGCATTATAAGCCCCGTCCCTTCAAAACCCTTGGATCCCCCTTTAGTAGTTTTCGCATTCTGGGCTTGACAGCTCCTGGTATGTTCAAACTATGTATACTACGTCACAGATGTGTGTGTAGTCCTCTGGCTTAGTGCACAATTTTAGATATATATGCAAGTAGTCTCCTGGCAATGAATCTTATGATATTTGCAGCGCCATATGCTATATATAAATTGCCTTCCTTTATTGTTAATTAAGCTGATTGTAAACGAGTCACTAACCTTTTCGTTAGGTCGTTGATAGACAATCACCTGTAGCGGCGGCCATGACGTCATAGAGGCTATTATGACGTTGTGTCTATCAGCGTTCATTACTACTTAAAGGTGAGCAATACATCTTTAGACGGTGTGTAAAAATATGGATAATTCTAGGTTCGTTATCAATTTTCTCCGTCGAATTGTATACATGATGTACACGTATTGTCATAAATATTAAACCAGGTCATTGACTGAAGCACATACATATCACATTGAGATACTTTCCACTTCAGACCTGTCAATCACTCACTGATCAACCTATGACGCCAGGCTGCGCATATGTTTTCTAAAAATAATTATGACGCCAACTTGATGACCTTAAACCCACTCGTGTCTTCGCCTCTGATGTGCATTGAATTGACCGAAGGAATATCAACACCGTTTATTGTTGTACGTCAATCTGAGTACGAGTGTCACATTTACCCGAGCAACGCTTTCTCCTTTCGTGTAGGTTGAGTGGTGAAGATCGGAGCTGCTGCATTCCAGAATCTGGAGTGGGTGGGGGTGGGGGGGGGGAAGAGTTGTTTCCCGTCTTCTACTTCTGGTTCAATGATGATTGCGATTTCTTGTGATAACTGTGATGATGTGATTTGTGATGATTCTTGTAATGACTATTTATACTAAAAATAAATGCAATGTGTACATTTGTTTTGTTTATATGCCGTTTGTGAGAACATAAACGGGTGCATTATGCCAAGCATCTCTGCGGATGGCTGCGGAGTATTATTTTTGGGGTCTTAACAAAAAGGGGAATCCTGCCACAGCGGTTGGCTCGCGGCATAAAACTCGACACAGCCAGTGACGTCAGCGAATGACTCCTCCTTTGTTATGACCAACAATGGTATCCATGGATCCGCCTGTCATCGGTCGCTTGGGGGTGTCATTTCAGAGTAAGATCTTGTTTTGCGGACCGACGAAGAGGAAAACATTGATAATATCATAAAACGATAAGAAATATTCATTTGAATAATACTAGTTAAAAAAACACGTGGTTTGAAGAAAATCTCACATGGGTTAGATCTGGAGCATCCGGATATCTGTAGTATGTGTACACTGCAGTCTCCATACTTCCACCAAAATGTTATTGTCAAAACTGACCAAATATTTATTCTACATGGGTGAAATAACTTTCCATCGATGCTTTGCCGTCAAGACATGGAAACTCTCATTGATAAAACCCTGTTCATGGTTTTATTATTTGACCATATATGGTGCGTTGTCAATGCTATTGTATGTATGGTGTTGTCACAAACCTCGAGTTCAGTATATCAGGATTGACTGTCGCGTTGTGCGCTTCCGCGATCGTTATTCACCGAGACAGACGCGAGTTCTCGCCATAAATGGGTGTGAAAATGAGACAACTACCCAGCAAACACATTACGTTATTGTAACGTTGCAGATAGGCCGCAGTTTCGTCAGGTCCAAACAGACGTTTTTACAACGTTGTCACAACATGTGACACGGACGTTTTGATATAACGTTCCACTGACGTTGAGGGACGTAGTACAGATACTTAAAATAATAAATACTTAATAACAATTTAGGGTATGTTTTAAAGGGTTTTGATTTATGTATGCATGTCTATCCCTGCTAAAAATGTCCTATAGAGTTTCTAAAGAAACTCTATAGAGCATGCAGTGTTCTATAGCATTTCTATAGATGTCTTTATAGTGTCTCTATAGGACACAAATATTCTATAGACTTTCTATAGGGCATGCAGTGTTCTATAGCGTTTCTATAGCTGTCTTTATAGTGTCTCTATAGGACACAAATATTCTATAGACTTTCTATAGAGTATGCAGTGTTCTATAGTGTTTCTATAGATGTCTTTATAGTGTCTCTATAGGACACAAATATTCTATAAACCTTCTATAGATCATGCTGTGCTCTATAGATGTCTTTATAGTGTTTCTATAGGACAAATATTCTGTAGTATTGCTATGAAACACTGTTCTATCTCATTTTTAAGATACGTAAATGGCGTCTCTATAGAACATCTTCAATAGAATCTGGTCGATATCGATTCAGACACACTGGTGAATGAAATCCTAAGTAGAGAGTCTTCGTATTTTGGGCAGATGAACAAGTTTAAAATGGAAGATATGTCCCCAGTGGGCACACCGCCATCGTAAACTCGTCGCTAAACGTCGCTAAACATCGAGAACCCGTCAGATGTTCGTCCATAATCCGTTATCATTTAATCGACGCACCTTGGGTTGGTGCCTAATCATAAATTTTTAGTGATTGGATTTAAATAAATGGCGCAGCTATGACAGTTCATTGATTATTAAAGACCTCTAGTCTTTGTCTTATAGGTGTCTATCACCCTATCACGGTATCGCGCGACTTCCTGATAACGTAAAATGCGAACACACAATAATTAAATATATATTCCTTCAGTTCCATACACTACATATATTGTAACACCAAGTTTCAATTACCACCTTTGTGGCCACGTAGCTTTTTTATATGGGTGTTACAGCAGGTCTAAAAGTATAACACTAGTAGGCCTATTCCCACGCATGTCCTGACACAATTAAGTGATTCAGTACCCCATGCACCCTCGCATCACTCCATCCCAGTATAATTCCTTCTAAAACGGACAGCAACGTTGCAACACCAATGAGATTTGTAGTGTGCCACAGGCGCTCAGATCAGTTAACACGAAAACTACCTGTGCAGCGTGCCAAAGCGCGCGAAGTACGCGAACCAGAGCATCACCGTTATAGACCTTTCTTAATATTCCTCATGAATAATTAATTTCTGCGCGAAAGCGAGGCTAGGAGTGTAAACATCCATGCGGCGCTCGCACGCGGTGGCACGGAACCACGGCGTCTTGTGATGGCGATCTATCCGTAGGGCCCAGATTTTCACTTACCCTTGCGGAAAATTATCTGAACGAGAATTCCAAAGCATCCGACGAGTGACATGTATCCAAAAAGTATTCAAGTATTTCAGTGAGGGTTACATCAATCAAGTCAGAGTCAAATCCTTTCAGAGCTTTACATGCGAAAAACCGGGTCTTGGGATCAAACTGTGTAAACTGTATCTGAGTTGGCGGTATCAGAATGGGGAGGGTAGTGGGAGGTACAGTTAAACGGGGAATAGCATCAGACTCTGGACTACTTCTGGCACCTGTTGTCATTAATCTTCCCGCCTTGAACCTTTACCGTAGTTTCCCTAATACAAGAGCATATGGTTTTGTACTTACATGTGCATGAACACATTTACATTGCAGTGACAGCTAGAGGTCGGTGAGATGTGCAAGGTACAAGCCAAATCGTCCCGTTCTCAAAAGCAGTCAGAAACCCCCCATAATATAGACGGTCAAAATTAAGATTTAGGGCCAAAAGGTCCTCGGGATGTGACTGTAAGGGCACAGTAAAAATGGCCATGGACAGGGAATTCGGCAATGCGATTCAACCCAATCTAGGGCCCCCAATCTACAATCCCTTACTCAACATACAAACTCTTGGGGCTAGATTACAGGATATAGACCCACCACTTTTAAATGTTCACGTTCTGCAAAATAAAGTTACAGAATATTACGATAATAAAGTAGACAAATTGCCCAAAGGTTCCATTTTAAGCTATCAACATATTTTTGATGGTGTTACATTCCCGAATCGTGCATTAGACTTCATGAATAATAACTACCAATCAGTATTATCAAAGAAAGCCTTCATAGAATTCGACAGCAGCAGAAAGTCACTGCAGCAGAAAGTGACAAATTTCAAGAAATTACAATACAACGCCACAACAACCCTGTGTGAAATACCATTAGAATAGGATAACAGCTGCCAAACATAGAGTATAGGCACCCGGGCAAGCTTCGGAACTATTGTTACAGACAAGAAGGAATAGCAGGTTTTTCTTGTCTTCCGCTAAGATTAAATATGTCTAATTGTTAGATAAATTGTTTATTGGTAACTTCAGGCACCAGGCCCATCGTACAAAAACAAAACACAAAAATAACATACAAAAAATAACGACAAGAGCAAATCTTGTTACTTAGAAAGAACTGGCTAAACCTTTTTTCATAAATATTTAACGCTTTTTGAATAAATTTTGCCCAGGTGATTAAACATGTTCGGATGTCATAATACATTACAAAAACCTCTTAATATCATATATCATTCAATATCTTGAAGGAAAGTAATTTTGGCGGATATGATCATACAACGGGCATTTCATTAAAATATGGAACTCGTCAAGAGAGGATGTATTTTTACTTTCTAAGAAATATTTACAGGAGTTAACTCCGCCCCCCTCCCCCTTCCTGCAGAATGATCTAGTTAACAGCACCTTACACCTGAATCTGACTAAAATCTGTCGTAGTCTGAAGTCCTCAAGAAGACACAAGTATGGTTTTCGTATGAGCAACGTCTTATACTCTTTATAATTCATCAGGACTCGTCAATTTAGTGTTGAGTAGTGGTCAACCCGTGGTCATCATGGCTGGCCGCACCCCTTGATATGCGATAATAATTATAGTGCCGTCTGATTTTTTGTAACTAAGTTAAGTCTGTAAATGTGAATCTTTATGTGAATATGTGTAGATTGTAGATCTCTATAGATACACTAGCTGCAATTGGGCGTTCGACAAAGAAAGTTTGGCTGGTGTTTATATTGATACATTTACGGTAGGCCGGAGCGCCTGCTTTCAGATTGTCGGCGCCGTGGCCTTTTCAAGGTCACCCCCAATGTAATGTTACAAGGATCGGGCAGAGGTTTTAAGACGTTCACACAACGTGTTGAACATTTTGTTTGAGTCATACCAGGACGTTATATGTTAGAGTAAACACCCGAGTCCATTGCGTTTTTGACACAGATGTTCTCTCTGGATTATAACTCTTACCCTAAATAACGGACTTTCTTTCCGCCGGATAACATGTACCCACTGATTTTTTTCACTTTTCTGGCTTGGAGAGGCATGTAAGTGAGTATTATCATCTTTTCCCGCAGACGAGGAACATACTGGTACTGAATAAAAGGCGTGACTTTGCCCACAACTGGACTCGTCTGGATCCGCCATGGCGTTAAGCTGTAGCACGTGGCGCTTGTATACATCGTTTACACTCCTAGCCTCGTTCTCGCTCTGCATGCATAATTTTTGAGAGGGGCCTATTGTGCTGCCACCTTGCGGAGATATTGGTTGCAGTTCATACTGCGCACGCGCCAAGTTTAAAAATATTGCGGAAAGGCAAATCGAATCCAAAGTTACATGTACATATGAGCTACAAATTCACGAATATTTGCTTACATATATAACTGAAAAGTATTTATTTATAAATATCTCATCGTGTAGCACCTGAAGAAACCCAGGGATGAACGTGACATCATAAATTTAGGCCAGAAGAAGATTTTATAAATTGTGTTTTGTTTTTTACAAGACTTGCCACTTTTAAACTTGGCACTTGGCACTTGCGGCTGCACTTGCTCATTCGCTCATAGATCTACGCCCTGTACGCATACACTACAGGCTACACCTACTAGGCCTAGCCTACTGGCTCCCGGCTGGCTGTAGCCTACGCTATAGGCTACAGTAAGTATAGTACTGGCGTTTAATGATGCAGACCATGGGACTTCTATTATGAACCAAGTACCTGTATGCAGTCGAGAAGTGGAAGTGACACAACCCATTTTTCCTGACTCTTAATTTGCAGGTAGGTAAAGCAACTCATTTTTTAAGTCAAGCTTGGGCCGGGGTAGTTGTGATCTTCAGGGTTGAAATTATTCTTATGCTGGAGATCGCAGCTAAGGCAAGGGCTAAAGTCATATTTATACCGTAATTTCTGGTGTATAAGTCATAGCTTTTTTCCTCGCTGCCAAGGAGTACGACTTATACACCGTTATATGACAGTGTGTCTGCTGGAGCATTAGCGTGAAGAAATATTGTTTACATTATAAAAAAATTGATAAAATGGCAGCACAATCGTACGTTTTGATATCATCATAGTTTTATATCACTCAAAATACATTATAGTTTTAGTGAAAACCTATACACGATGGCTAGATATAAGTTATGACTATAATATAACTACTGTTGAGTGATTACTTTTTTATTAAACTACACATGAGCTGTATGCATTACTATGATTATATATGCTAACACCAAAGAAGGAATTATTTGCAGTTGTATTTATATTTAATTGATATTGATGGGATATAGAACATTGTCTATAATCTTTTCATATATACATTGCCTCATGCAACATACAGCTTCAGGATGGTAAAGCGATGTATACTGCACAATGCATGTATGCGGCTTACCCATAACACCACACAAGCACTGTACAAAGCAATAATTTGACAGACTTGTATTTTCGAGATATATTCATCTTATATAAAAATCACAGTAAATATTTTGCTCTCTTCTCGACAGCTCCCTATGTGACTCTTTCGAGAAAACTTGAAGAAGTTCTGCGAAATCAGCGCGAAGAACTAAGCTTGCTTCGCCGTATTGTATGCGGCAAGGATCGTGTCGAGTGGAGCAAAGATGTCCTCCCGAAACCCATTGAAAACACAGAGAAACTGGATACACTTTGCCATAGATTGGACAATGACCGCCAGTACTGGAAGGAAATGGTATGTGTTCTGCTTTATGTAACATATAAGGTGTGTTTCGAGCAAATTTATAACAGCTGGCGAACTTCGTACATACATCTACATGGGCTAAGAATACAATTTTAATATGCTGGGCTTTTCTGGCATCTTCAAAGCGCCTTATTTACGGTAGTTGAACAAGTAACATTTGAATATTATTAAATTAAAAATATGATTTAAAATTATAATTACTTCATTAAATTGTTGCGTGTTTTTCGTTTTTTCTTCTAAGATTGCTTATCTGAGCTCCCCATACACGACCAGTGTGCCCGAGAGTGTGCGCAGGATGCTGCGCACACTGGGCACGAACGGGCTCTGGTCCCATTACAGCATGAAAGGGAGGAAAGGGAAGAAGGTCTTCCAGACACTTCCGTTGACTCGCCTGATCATTAGTAAGTCAAAATTTGGGTACTACGTTTGTTGTCTGTAGTTCCAAGATGACAAATATATATGTTTTATTATGAATATTATTTTCTGCAGGAGGCAGACAGTCCGTATCATTCGTTTTCTTGAAAAGAAGCAGTATAATATTATTTTATAGCCTCTTGAGACTTGAAGTACATGCACATGTTTTAGCACATGAGTAAATTAGGTAGTACATAATCCCATGGAAATTGGTTTAGCTTATCTAGAAACATGCCCTTAACGTTGAACTGCTTTTGTATTTAAGAGGCCTGCTGTGCAAATGACAAAGTCAAGGTGGCTGATGTGGAGGAAAGTATTTCAGAGACATTGAAGCACGCCCCAAACAAGCCTGGGGGGCTGAAGCACAAGGTGAGATACATTCGGCCCAAAACAAATATTTATCTTCTGTTTGCTTTGTCAAGTTATATAGTTTATTAAAGTACAAGGAAATGAAATGGAATTAGCCAGCATTTTAATAGGATTCACATCTGGATGCTGTATTATTTGTGGTCTGTTTGCCAGATGGTCAACTTAAAATATATAACTGTCGATCTTTTAAATTCTCTTTTAGGTACCATCGGTTCCCGAGGCGACCCTTTCAGGATAGAAGTTGTTTAAATTACACTGCCAACCAGTTACCAGTTTTACAGTACAGTTTGCTGTATTTAAGTATTAGTCTCACAAAGTCAAGAGATAAGATAAAAAAACATCTACACAAATCTTAAACAATAAATCACTGCTTTCAAAATAATGCCTACCTGCTACAATACATGGATTTAAGCCATGCTTGTAAAGACAATTCGTTTTCTAGCAGTTTGGCAGCTAAAAGCAACTAAATACCCAAAATTTGTGCTTGTATGAATGTCCAGTTTTTCACTTGCATTTATTGAAATAAAAAGTTGTTATGTATCTAAAGCATACTTTTGTATTTCTGATTATTTTTTTACCACATATCGAATTTCAGTCCGGACCTAGTATATACTGGATCTTCTCTCTTTTTTATTTGAAATTTAAGAAACCCTCTTTGACACCACACCATGCACGGCCAACGATATGACGACGCATCTTAAAACGTTACCGGGACGTTGTTTTGACGTTTGATGACGTTACCGCAACGTTTTGGAACTACGTTTATACTACGTCTAAAAAACCACACACAATAACGTTATTATTAGGTTCCTGCAACGTAATTGAAACGTTATCACCACGTTTTGCAACTACGTTTAGGGGACGTCTAGAAAACCACACACCATAACGTTATTTGTACGTTCGTCAGAACGTACCTGCAACGTAAGTGAAACGTTTCAATAACGTTATCATAACGTTTTAGTGTTTGCTGGGTACGCATGACCAGGAAGTAGGTAACCAGCTGCAAACCGATTCCATAGTCAGCCAGGACACTTCCGTTATTTAGATCTATGATACGAAGAGAATAACACCAGCTGTTTGTGGTTAATACTTGCAAAAATGTCAATATTTTTTTACATATTTATTATATTACTTGATATATATATACATACATATGCACGATCTGACACCAATACGACCACCAATGTTATGCGGAAATCGTGTTGGAAATTCAACGAATGGGGCGGCGCACCAATGGGCCCCGTGGAAGTACGTACGTGACCAAATAAGGACACCACTTAGTACGATCTCCAGGCAGAGGGCGCCCCGCCTACGCTATATAGTGATAGGAGGAACGACGGACCTGTACTGGGAGAGTGTACCCAGCGCGTGCGCAAGCTCCCCGCACGGTGGCGCAACGCAAGCTCCGCTTTTACCGCTGCTGTCGGCCGGGGGCAAATTTCAAGATTCTTGAAAAACGGTCAAATCAGCTGTAATTTTCTGCATCATAATAGTTTTCAACAATCCAACATAAAAATAACGAGCTTTGTGTATTTAATACAGCAAAACACATTGTTTACCCTTTCGAAAAAGTTATAATTGTGACAAAACTCTTTCTTTTCATCAACTGATTTCATGCGTTATTAGGCTTAGGCTGGGTCCCAGCACTAATTTGTAAAAATGCGCGACGCATTTTTCCTATCAATCTGCAAGTGTCAAAATGCATTCAGGACGTAGGCGACAACAGAGACTGCTGGCAGAGTGGCTCTTAATATCAGACCAGACTAGTTATCAGGCTGAACCAGAACGAACGCAGAAATATATCGTTAGGTCCGACAGAAGCGAAGCAGGCAAGGTTGGCGGGGGTGAGGGGGAGGAGGGGGGGGGGGGTTGATTGATCAACATCCGGCATGTACGGCGCGATCCCGGTTACACATAAAATAGGAATTATCCTGAAACTTGATCGTTACATGACAATGGTTGACAGCTTTCCGCTATCACACAAGCACATCCGTTGCCGGGTGTTTTGCTTGGGTTGCCGAGTGGAAAGTTCTTAATTGTAACGGGGGATGTGCGCTCTAAATAAATTAATGATTGATATTGATTGAAGTTGTCAGGTTAGTTGCGGCGTCGTTCGTTCGTAGCCTGCACCTTACGTACGTGAACGCGGCCATATGTACCTGAACTTCAACAGGGTATTTTTGTCTCGGGGCCTTATACATTTTCTCAGTATAACAATAGGCGTTGGCATGGGCTGCATGGGCGGATCCAGGGGATCCGGACTCCCCCCCCCCTTTTGAGGAAGAACGCTATGTGATCGCTATCTGATCCCGGTCGCAAGTTTCAATGGACCCTCCCCCCCCCCCCACCTTTCAAATTCCTGGATCCGCCCCTGGGTTGCAACATGAATAACCAAATATTTCGCCGGAATAACCTGGACACATTCTTTGCGAGTCTGTTTCAGTGTTAAATAACTCTTTCAGAAATGTAGCCTAATCATAAATATTCGTATCTTGCAAAATCTGTCCTGGGTCAGCGAGAAATAGCGTCAACAATGCCCACAGTGTCATGACGTAGAACGCAAGAACGCCACTTTCTGTACTTCTGCCTCTACCAGTCGGACAGAAAAGGTCCCTCAACGCGTTTCGTATTTAGTGCTTGTACACTATAGCATTGTCTCTATGCAATAATTAAAGGACCTTAATACAGAATTTCCGAAAAAATTGCTGTACGGAACAGCTTGAGTGTCGAATTCGTGGAACGTTATATGATAGGGGGACAGACACAAACGTATAAAATTACCAACCAACAAACATCATTGCACGCGTTAGGTTACCAAATCTCAATGTCACATAGAGGTCGTGAGATCCAGGTATCTGTACATTTACATCTGATGTCCTTGAACCCTGAGAAAGCATAGACAGTTAGTGGAATGCAATACAACATGTGGCGTACCGCTCAGTAAATAAAGGACTTGTATTTCTCGTTTCGGGTAAAACGAGTGCGGGGGAGGGGCCAGGGGGTGGGGGGAGGCAAAGGGAGGGGGGGGGAGGCAAAGGGAGGGGGGGGGCGGGAGGAGGGAGGGAGCGGTGTGTTGTTGAAGGCAGATACATACCCGGTGGTATTCTGTCTGTGGTAGGTGGTAGTCGAGCACCCGGATGTTGCCAGACTGATATGATCGCGCCACGTTTTGACGGTAAAACAATGGGGCGATGTTTGGGGAGCCTGGGAGGGGAGGGGTGGAGAGTTGTACAGTAAACAGTGGGTTGGTGTGGTGGGGAAGGGTGCCTCGGTTGGTATGTTGGGGACGGTGGTTGGGTTGGTGGGCTGGGGGAGGGTGCTTGGGTTGGTGTGGTGTGGTAGTGGAGGGTGGTTGGGTTGGTGTGGTGGGGGAGAGTGGGCTGGTGTGGTGGGGGAGAGTGGGTTGGTGTAGTGGGGCTATATTCCATGCATGTGTCCCACTTTCTCCATTCGCCAATAGTCGAATGAATACACTGTTGTTAGTTTAATAATATAGTATTTATGAAAACCTTCAAAGAAACACATTCACCAAGAAAACGAGTGACATTAGACGAAATATTAATAAAGCAGAAGCAATTGCTACCCAATGTAAAAATCGCACCGAACCACGCGGACAGACACCACGCAAACCCCCCCCCCCCTTAGGCAATAGCAAAACCAGCTACCTACGTCACACGAAACGGGTGACCGCCTCCACCTTGGGGGATACCCCCGTGTAGCAGTGGGATGCTATCAGTTCAACAGAGCATATCTGCCTAATGGGAGATAACTAAGGTCCATATATTGATTTGTCCATTGGAAAGTTAACGACCAATGGATTAAAAATTAACGGTGCATCTATTACAAATTTTGCAGGGAATGGTTACTTAGATATAGATAAAGCAGACGCATTGAAACGTAAAGCGTAAGGTTGAATTCCGGGATGGGGGCAATTATATTTTGCGCTATACAACAATCACTTTCTCTGATAAAACGTGGTCCTCCCAACGGGCACCTCTGTTTTAAGATTAGCCTCGGGCATCTAGGCGTAAGCGGACGATTAGTTCATGCGGCGCTGTTTGTTGATTCGCTGCCCCCCCCCCCCTCCCCATTTTCAAGACTCATTCGACATGCTCAATCGTTTACTTAGCCCAAGACTTAAGCAAAAGGTTGCTGAAACTGTTAGTTACGAAGGGGGGACATTGTTTTCTGCAATCTAGACACAGGATATAAAATGGTTTAACTTAAGCCTGGGCAACCATTAAGCTTAGGGGAACATGGGGCAAAATGACCACCTTAACTTTCTTTGTATTTTTTGGAGGGCAAGCAGTGCTATGAAAATAGCCAAATTTTGGTAAACTGACAACAGTAGTATTGTGAATAAGATAGCTTGGATACATGCGAGTGACACGAACAAAAATTTTACTGGCACAAAAAACATGTTTTATGTCACAGTGGGTCATTTTGTCCCCCTAATGGGGCAAAATGGTCAGCACATTATTTCAGCATGTTAAAGAGTGAACTGAACAGCCTAAGAAGGCAAACTCCAAACTCTCTGGAACAGTTTGACCCAGAAGGATCACACACATTAATTCAAAAAAACGTTTACGTCAGCAGAGGCGGATCGGGCGGGGGGGACACCCCCTTTCCCCACTTTTTGTCATTTTGTCAGTGCCAAGTTCAGGCCATCTGAGGCGCGGAACTCAGCTATCATGCGAAGTTCTACTGTTGAACAGACCCGGGGCAGGGGCGGATCCAAGGGGGGCCGACCCGGCCCCGGCCCCCTTTTTTAGGGCGGAAATGTATATAATTTATACCATTTACCGGCCCCATATCCAGCATATCTGGATCCGACCCTGAAACCGGCCTCCCGGATTTAGGGAGGGGGGGTAAAAAATACATTGCTGGGTTTGGGGGGTTCCGGGGTAAAGCCCCCCCCCTTTTCAACCGCCAAAATCCGCTCTATGAACGCACATTTTCAAAGCCACCCCCGCCCCCCACCCCCCCCCGATCGCAAGTTTTAAAATATTCGCTCTATATCAGTATCTTCATCATAAATGTCCGCTCTATATGGGTATCTTTTTCATCATAAATGTCCGCTCTATATAGGTATCTTTTTCATCATAAATGCCCGCTCTATAGGGGTATCTTTTTCATCACAAATATCCGCTCTCTCAGGCATCAAGGCACCCGCGGAACCCACCCACCAGATTTGCAGATTTGTATAATAGTGCCGCCCCCCCCCCGCTCCCCATCTGCATTTTATCCTGACGAGTTGTATGTATCGAATGGAGACACGATGTCGCGTGCAGCCTGGCTCTGCCTTAATCAACGCTTCCGGCTCCCAGGGGCGCATGTGTGTACAACTCTCCCTTCTTCAAGCTCCCTGTGACGCACATCTTTTTTTTCTTCAAGCATTCTCATGATCATCAAAGATGTTCCGAGTCAGTGGACATATCATCCAGTTTGCTAAAGATAATCGTTTCTGTTAGAGTACAGGCCTACATATTAAATTGGATGTGGGTAAAACGGCCCACTGGGTAATTTTGCCCCAAGCAGCGTGGGTCATTTTGCCCCTGTTAGTAACCTTAACATTTGACCGCTGTATGAAAAATACGGCACAGTATATTCCGCATCTGAATTACGTTTGGGGCTTGACTTGGACTTATCTTTGATCGTGTTAATTTATCAAAATTTCCCCCCAAGCTAGTATCCACTGAGCTCTACTTTCTTCCAGTGTTTACCATAGATGGAAACAGCCCAGAATCTTTTACTTCGGTAATGAAGGTCAGCCGTCTGCTTCAGCGCCCATGTAGATTTGTTAAGGTATCACGTAACAAACAGGAATAAATATAAAACGCTTCAATACAGGTGGCAGCACCGCAAGTGCGCGATATTGTGGTGGGCTATTTGACCCCGATGGGTCATTTTGCGCCATGTTCCCCTACTACATATAGTTCAACTGCTCTTTTTTTTAAACTAAAGGGCGGGTTGAACTGTCTGCGAGATCGCCAAATATGTCAAGGCCTAGTGGTTAATTGTGCAGCTTTAGCCGATTTTAGCAGGTTAGCTTTGGCCGGTTATGGTAAACAACCACCCGAAGGTATACAGCACTGGCCGTGGATACTATAGCATAGACGTAGAACATAAGTATCGCCGTCTCTTGAAGTCTCTATCAGATCCCTTAGTGACCGGTGTAACATGACCAGCCGCCCACCAATGACAGCGTGACCCCCCTGCAGTTCGGATGTACGTGCGGAAGAAGGCACACGTTATGGGGGTGTTATTAGCTTACCAAGTGATTACCGATCCGGGACATGGCGAGGAGGGAGGGAGGGGGGGGGGAGCGGAGATGACATATTGCAATAAGCTGAATATAGCCATGACCAAGCGTCCCCTAATCTTAGCATATGATTACCGAATCATGTGAGACTCCACCCCACCATTGTGCGACAGGTCCAAGGATTGTGAACCAAAACCTTTACAATTTGTAAGTAAAGAGTTACAACTGCTCCTCAAGCGGAATGGTGCAAGATACAATACCAGCGCCTCGTATTTCTCTGCCACGAATTTTGGATCTAAAGCCAGAAAACAAACGTCGGTCGCTATCATTAATTATAGGTGAGATCACAAATGGACACCTGTGACAACCCAGTAAAGACGTGGCGCTGGATCCTGTTATGTCGCTGTAGCGCCTAACACGGTGTGGAAGCGACACATCGATCAGATCAGGCATTGAGAAAAACAACAATCCTTTGAAGCTAACCATGGGAAACCGGTTCAGTTTGTTCCTGAACCAGTATCGCAGGAACCGGTGGCCGATGCAGCGAGCGATTGCGCGGCAGCACTTCCTCCACCCGAAGTGTCCGATGCAGCGGACGATACATTGTGGGGAAGGGGGGGGGGGGAAATTGCGTTCCTCGGAAATGGACTTTCATTTTATTGTGAACCGGAAACGAAGAAAATAAATATTGGTGAACTGGGAATGGGGTATAAACCGACCGTCGTGACCAAAGCTTTTCATTTATCGTGAACTGGGAATTCTCTTATTAAATAACCGTGAATCGTGAAATCGCCAATTTATAGCATGTATCCGCACGTGCTATTGTATTCGGGGAGTTCATCTGTCAATAAATTCATTGCCAACTATGAATAATTAAATATATTCTTCGTGATCTGGGAACACGACCCCCACCTCTCCCCCTCCCCTCCAATGGCAGCTCTTCCTCCGGCTGACGAAGTATCCAGCACTGCATTCGCCAACCGAAAAGCCTGAGACGCTTGTTACCAAAATATCGTGCTACACATAGCCTACATTAATAGTCCTATTATTGAACCCTCTCAAATAGTTAACCTCTAGCTTATTGTCCACAAAATGATTTAGTGGGAAGGTTACATATTGCCTGTCATTACGCGCCCGTTGTCATAACGTGCCCATACAACGTGTATGGCAATCCCCGTTGTAACACCGAGAACGAGAACGAGGCTGTACAGCAAATTGACTGGCGGAGGACCGGAATAAGACTATGTGAACATAACCAACTTGTGCAAACTAAATACACCACAATATCAGTACGAGCTCTAGCGGGCCGCCCCACTCCTTCTTCAGCCCCCCACCCCCCCTCGCCCGCATACCCCCATTCGTGGCAGATCCCAGGACTTTGGACCCGAACCATATCAGTGCGAGATATAGCGGGCCGCTCCACTCCTTCTCCCTCGCCCCCCCACCCCGCCGCCCCCCTTGTGACCGACATTACGTCAGAAGCTTGTCTATGAAAATGTTTTGACACCACGCGGCCCATACGCATGCGCAAGCTCAGAACTCAGGTAAGCATATTACGTAAGTTAGAGATCAGTAACAGTTTACGGTGAAGATGCGACATCTCTAGACTTGACGTGGTGAACTGCACAGGTGTGGAACAACATTTAGGAGAGCGGAGATCCATCTCACCGACCCACGGATTGATTCAGTATGGCCTAGTTTTAAGCTTATTATCACGGAAATCTTCGTCGTCAGTCAGTCCAGTTGGTTGGTCTGTGTGTCTGTCTGTCTGACATTGTGTGCGCACTATCTAGGTCGCGACATATTCTACTTGATCGTTATCGAGTTATAGTTCTCGATTTAGTGATCATCCATATTTTAATGTTGCCAATTCGCTATTACCATATCAACAAAGGTGGTCGATACTTGGTGAGCTGTGCACCAATGTTACCGACATCTTGTATGTAAGATTATACTTCAGAATCTGTAATATGATGATAAATTTAGAATCCTGCCATAACTTCGTAATATTTCACAGGATCCTTTGCTCACCCCTTCTGATGTGATGTTTGGACCTTGGACCAATTGCACGGGAAGCAAACATGTGTGCGTCCAGGTGAGATTGTCTACATTATTGCCACTGCAAAGACATGGTTTGGAACCATTGCACCTGAATTTAGAGCACATGTGTCATTAAATCCCATTAAATTCATTATCCCGTGAACCTTCTTCGGTCCATTCAGTGTCCGTATATAACACGTAAGTTAAGCCTCCGATCAGTGCACAAAGATGGCTTAAAACACCAATCCATCCATCCGTAATAGTGACCTGACAATAACAATGTATTCATAGAACTACGAGCAAGAGATGATGTGATCAATACCTCGGTGTGTTTATATGATCTGTCCCCTAACCCTGCTTTAATCATACAAAAAATGTTTCATCGAAAAGTTCGAAGATGTCCTTATAGCAATCTGTAATATCAATGCTGCCACAACTGTCATGCATTTCCCATGACGGTAATATTGTTCGTCTCCTTTGGTCAGATATCCGGACTCGAAATCCACGGATTCCCCTCCCCAGCCACCGAGCGAGGAGTGGAAGAGAAACGTTCTCTCGAGGCTATGGAGGCTGCTCGGTCTACTGGGGGATGACGACCTTGTCCGTAAGTCAGCGCCAATGTTAGAGCTTTATGTTCTGTCTGCACCTCCGGCCGCGGAAGGCATTCTCCGCCGGCTGGGAGAAGCAGCTGTCGCGGGAACCTGCCGGGTAGACTTCATGGTCCGTATCATGTTCTACCTCATCGGGGTGATGCTCGGCTTTCCTCATCCGCTGGATGTCTTTATCGACGAGCTACGCGGCAGACTGGAACGCTTTCAGTCTGGCTGCAGTCTCGTTTTCGGTCCTATACTCGTCGACATGGTGATATCTTCCCCCCGAAGAGCTCTGCAGGCGATCAACAGCATCGACAAGGCGTTGAAGGTCGGTAGAACGTTGAACACCGCCGCTCCTGACATCATCAACGACGTGTCTATGTACATCCGTGGGCTGAGACCGACGCAACCCTTGGATACGCTCCTGGATACGCTGTTCAGCGGGCTCAACTGCCTGCATCGCGACCTGGTTTACGTCGTCTTGCCGATACTCTTGGCTCGCGTCTTCGGCGGGTCTCAAAGGGCGGCTGAGGAGCTCGTGCAGAAAGCCATTGAGCTCCTTGGGACGGTCGGCGGAGTGCGCGATGACCTCGTTTCACACCGGGTCAGTATATATTCCACCGCCCGTCGCCTCGGGTTGAGACCTAAAGAACTGCGCGACCCGACCCTTATTGCTCTCCTCTGCAAGCTGTACCAACGGTTTCGGCTCTTCGGTGAAAACTTCATCGACGTAATCCTGCCAATGCTCGTCCTCAAGGCATTCACCACGCCCGATGTCAAGGCGAGCGAGTACGTCAAGACCCTCATCGGGTCTCTGCACGATGACCGTTACCTTGACGCTGATGATTTGTTCAGGGCCGTCGTAACCCGGTTGAATGGATTATGTCCCAACGACTTGATCAAATCTCCTTCTACCTTCAGCGACATCGTCGCGACAGCGCAGGCAAGACTCCATCTGCTACACCCGGACTTTCCCCACGTTGTCATGCCTATTCTTATGGAACGTGTGTGGGACGGGCGTGAGGCGACATTTGCTGCTGGCAATCGGAGGATCCTAGCGCGTCGGACACGAATAAAGGGTGTGGACAGTACGTCCGCCTGGTTGTCAACCGTAAACCTTGCGACAGTAATAGTCCCGGCCGGACGGCTGATCCAAACCGTCATCGACCGTTTAGACCAGGGATACAAGGATGCAGTCGACGCGGATGAAATCGCTGGGGCAGTGATAGTTCACCTCCTGCGAGACGAAAATAACTTGCTGAAAAATCGCTCGGCATTCGACGTGTTGGCGGAGAAGACGGCGCGTCATTACAAACAGAAGTTCTTTTCCGTATTCCGGGATCACTACGTGAAGCCTCCTATCTCTTTGCTGCGGCCCGTCTACTCGCTGCAGAGAAACTGCTTCAGTCGAAGAGCGCCGAAGACAACGGCCCTCCACAAGTCGCTGGTGGCTTACATCCACGACCTGTCGGATTGGGTTCGCAGGGGGGACTTTCTGTTCCGGGACTGCGCACTGTACGGTATCGGGAGCTACTACAGCGGTCTACGGACATCCACCATCCCGGACGAGCAGGATTGGTTGTTGTCCATCCGGGCTTTGGATCTGGGAGAGGGTCCGAATCGGGATATGTGGGCTGAACGGGTGGAGGAAGAAGGGAAGTTTGGGTGGCAGGTGTACGTGAGGGAGGAGGGTCCGAGCTGGCGGGTCTGGTCCCGCATTGACAGCGCGGTCGGCTGCCTGCTGCACGTCGTCATGGACCGCCCCGGGGTCCACCAAGTCAACAGCATGAGGCTCTTTAAATACGCCAATCGGCTCCTGAATCGCGCGGTGTCCCTGGTGCCGCTCCCTGGGGGGTTGTTTCACGGCGGGTGGTTGGCCCCTCACTTCCACAAGGTGGTGACTGGCGGCCCGGCATCCACCATCCTTCTCCTCGACCCCGAGTGCCAAGAACCCATCGACGTGGACGTCACCTTCGGGATGGAGGTACCCCTGGCGGTGGCCGGCGCGGAAGCCCAGGAGGTTATTACCTCGTTGGTGAAGAAGTGCGGCCTGCCCCCTACGGCCCCGTTGACCCTCCACTTGGTACCCACCAACGACCCCAAGGGGCGCTGGGTGCTGAGCAGCGCCGTCCTTGAGGCCCGGATCTTCGCCCACCTGGGGCCCCGCTCCCCGCACGTCCAAGCCGTCAGGGACCTCAAACTGCTGGCGGATAAGCTCCTCAGCTGGGGCCCTTTAAAGGGTGCGGTGGCGGAGGTGACGGAGGCGCTGTCAGCCTGGGGAGAGAGGTCGTCGGGTGGGGTCGTGCTGCGCATCCCGGGGGTTGGCACGACTGGGGTGGCCGAGGTTGTGGCCGAGAGTCTCCGCGACGAAAAGATCCCCTTGAGACACAGCAATCTGTACTTCGAGGATGGATTCGAGGTGGATTGCTTCGGGATGTACCGAACTTGGCTCATCGTGGCGGCCGTATACAGGCATCACACTGGGTTCGGGGCAGGTGTAGCGCTGAACCCCGACCGTGACCGTGACCGTGACAGTCACGGGTACCATCCTGAATCCTGCCAGCTGTGTGCCTCCATCGCCGAGACGGCTGGTGAATTGGACCACCCCTACCACCTCCAACCCGCCGTCGCCCAGGCGCTGAGGCTCCCCGTCAGACCGCGGCTGTCCGTCAACTCCGCCTACATCAAGTACATGGTCCTGCGCGACATGGTGCAGCGAGACAAACCCGGCCGCGACCTGCTGCTTCAGCCAGATGAGGAGCAGCGAGAACAGATGTTAAAGCGCTACCTCAAGGAGCTCTCCCAGACTCTGGAACAGGATACAATGCCCCACCCTCTCCTAGGGACACCCCAGGTCCGCATGGTCACCAGGAACCGATTAATCCCCCTCGAGGCTATGTGGCGAGAATACTCCTCGCTGTTACACCTTCTGGAGAGTGTCCTAGTGGCCCTCTAGGATAGGTTTGTCCCCGACTTGTGCCATCACTTTAATCAGGTTTTTAGAGAGCGTTATAGAGTCACCACAGCATAGACTAATTCCATACACTATTAACCGACACTCTGAGCAATGTTCATATCGGAGTCTTGTTAATTGAGACAAGATTTAATTTATCTTTTTCTTTTTCGGTGTGATAGCCCCTTGGCTCAGCACGACTGTTTTTTTAACACTAATAGTCAAAGCAAATAAAGTACACGCATTTGAGAGCCGATCCATGAGTCTCTGTAGCTGGCTTTCTGAGTGCGCAACCAACGCTGCGTCGTCAGCGAATAGCAGTTCTCTTATTAGGAAGCGCCTCCGCCTTGAAAGGTTGTACAGCTTCCCATCAGATCTGGTGTGCAAGTAAACACCCTCCGCATCCTCATTAAATGCGTGAGGAAGAAACAGAGAAGAAGATGCCAAATAACGTTGGCGCAAGAACACAACCCTGCTTCACGCCATTTCTGTCTTGGAAGCTCTCGGACGTTGCTCCGCCGAACTGTACTGTGCTGAACGAGTGGCCAATATAAACACGTAAATAGTTTATTCCTGGTTAAACTCATTTAATCCCGGTTTAAATCATTTATTACCGGTTTGAATCATTTATTCCCAGTTAAAATAATTTTTACCCGGTTAAAATTGATCTTTCCCAGTTGAAATCATTTATTCCAGGTTACAATGAATTACTCCAGGTCAAAATTAATTATTCCATGTTAAAATTAATTATTCCATGTTAAAATTAATTATTCCATGTTAAAATTAATTATTCCATGTCAAAATCATTTATTCTTGGTTTATATCCTTTATTACCGGTTTAAATCGTTTATTTCTGATTTAAATCATTTATTTCCGGTTAAAATTATTTATTCCCGGTTAAAATGTTTATTAAAGGTTAAAATCATTTATGCATCCGTGACACCAACTGTTTTGACTGCTTACGTTTGGTCGCCTGTCTTTATGAATCGTTCTCTTAGAGCGGAATATTGGCATGCAGTCTACGTTGTTGCCCACGTCTTGAATAAAATTAAACTTTCATTGAGCATGACCACGTGATGTAAATGGCCATCTTCGAGCATGCTGAGCAAGTCATTGGGTGACAATAAGACAGCAACAACATTGTACAAGGCCTCAACACCCTCTGATGGGTGACCAAGGCAGGCATTATAGGTTCAGAACGCGAATTTTAGTGTTATAATGCCCATTAAATGATGGGTGCTATTAAATCGTACGCAAAGTCAAATTACATCTTTGCCATAATAATCGTTTATTTAGACGTTACCGAGTTAATATATGCTATGACATGAACTTCAAATGATAACAAGGAGTAGTAAATAACAAACACATTGATAATACTAACGTGTTGGCACACAATATGGTGCAGAGCTTTTCCACGGATCGATATACCGCCAGCTTGGTTCCCTTTGTGAAGATGCTTAGATCTCAATAAGACTTCGAACAAGTATTTACAAAGTTCGCGGGGCATATTTGTGAAATCATGAAAAGCAATTGGCCATAGCGATGAGCGAGTCCATTATCGGGGTTGCCATGGAGACTGGGAAGCTTGGGAACAAACTGCCACAGGATCCCGGTTGCGCGGCCGTGACGTTAGGTGGCGCCCCGAGCGCCGGGTGAGATTGCAAATAACCCGAGTACGACGCTCGGCTTAACTGATCTCTGGCGACAATGGCGCTGGGAGCTGTGGTGAACGGCTGCTGATTGGATATCGGGGTTGATGACGTCATATGAGGTGCGTATGATGTGGAAGGAAAGTACGTCATAGGTGACGCTGACGTCATAGGCGATGTGACCTGCTGGGTGCAATTCCCTGCTGAGTAGCCAGGAGTCATTGCCGGGGCTACGGCTTGTGATGACGTCATCGGTGTCGTCAAGGGCGT
This sequence comes from Arenicola marina, assembly GCA_964019135.1. Classification (NCBI taxonomy): domain Eukaryota; kingdom Metazoa; phylum Annelida; class Polychaeta; family Arenicolidae; genus Arenicola; species Arenicola marina. The sequence continues at coordinate 29,092,359 of OZ025256.1, forward strand.
TGTTAAGGACCCATACGTTGCGTTGAAGTGAGGATAGCGAGGCGGGAGACTCATCCCGGTCGGAACTGACGTCATAGGGACGTAGCCCATGTTGTAACGGTTGGGGTAAGAAGAGGCGGGCATTGCCGAAGGGTAGGCCCTAGTAGCTAGATGCAGCCGGCGATGACCCCAGCCTTGCGCATGCGCCCTTAGCTTGTTCCAGAGTCTGCAGCACGCCGTGTTTTGCCCAGCGCCTCGCCTGGCGACGCCGGAAGTCGCCACGCCGGAAGTCGACGCATGTGGCGTGGATGCCCCAGTAGTGTCCCTTCCCGTTGTCGGCGCGGCCGCTCTTGATAAAACACTCGTTTAGAGACAGGTTGTGGCGCACACTGTTCTTCCACGCCTTGTCTTCCACGTCGCGATAATAGGGGAACTTGTCGGCGATGTACTTGTAGATGTCTCCCAACAGCAGGCGGCGCTGCGGCGCGTTCAGTATCGCCATGGAGATCAGCGCCATGTAGGATTGCGAAGGCTTTTCGGAGGTCAGCGTCTCCGCCAGGGACCCGGATGTGGTGGTGGGTGACTTCCGGGAACCGGCCCCCTGGGGAGGGGAGCGCACCTCCTCCCCGCCGCTGCTGTTGCTGATGGCGGGGGAGAGGCTGGCGTCCGTGCTCGAGTCACATCCCTCCACACTGCTCCGATCCTCATCCCGGTCCGCTGATAACTCGGCCACCGGGAGCTGCCAGAACAACTTCCCGGCTGGATACATTCTGACAATCCCGTGGGTAATTAAAGTGCCAAAAGTTCAGTCCTCCTTAGATCAAGCCTAGACTGATCAAGCCTAGACTGATCAATTTGTTGCAATTTACGCCGAGTGATTATTATAATGTTTATGATGTTAAAGGTAAATACTTTACAAGCATGACACATAAGCATGACACACGTAAGACTTATCGAAAACCGGTTTCTCATTCCCATGAAGTGCCTTTGAAGGAGGTAGTCGGTGGAATCACAGGTGCCTCAATCGTGGGTGGGTGGGGCGGGAGGGGGGGGGGGGCGGCTTCACACATATGTCATATAAAGAGAGAAGGTAGGCAAGCCATTTTGCAGCCAGAAAACTCAGCCCGAACAACATCGGTCGATTTCGTCAACAAAATGCCCCGACTGCGCGGTTTCTTCGCTTCACTCAATGCCTCAACACTTTACTCACGAAAATATCACGTAATCCCATTCAAACACACCTTCAAATCGCTGCATCAAGACATTTTTCCGCCAACTTTACGCGATTTTCACTGATGTCGCTCACCATGGCCGTTGAGGTTTGTCAGTAGCGCAGCGAGTATTTTGGAGCGTTCTCATTGGTTGTAACTGCTCTGTGGCTATCAGCCTTCTGATTGGTCAGAAATCATCTGGCGGCTTTTTTTTAAATACATGCCTATAAAGTACACAGAGACGAAGTGAGTAGGGGGGCGGGGGGGTTGATCTCGGGGGGGGGGGGGGATTGAGCTCGGGAGGGGGGGGGGGGGCGGAGGAGGGGGAGTTACACTATTACACAAAACTGATGGGGGGCAATTTCCGCGGTTGACTTGATGCCTGAGAGAGCGGATATTTGTGGCTCTGGGCCGAGGGACTATGAAGTTTTTGATGACCGGGGAAGTGGGGGGCGGGGGCTCCACTGAATACTTCTTACCGGGGGGCGGGTCCACGCCAAAAAAAGGGGGGGGGGGAGTCACGCTCAGATGGCCTACATTTTGCATTGAAAAACCGGCATTAGTCCTCAAAAAAGGGGGGACCCTTTCGAGCAGATTTTCAAATTGGCGGAATTTGGCGATAATAAAACGCCCCGACCGAGCGGATTTTGGCAGTGAAAAAAAGGGGGGAGGGCTTTACCGCGGACCCCCCTAAACTCAGGAATATATTCAGTACCCCCCCCCCCCCGGGAGGGCAAGGGGGGGGGGAGGGTCGTGTGGCCTAGTTCACGAACCATTTTCAGTGCATTTGTAAATTTATATCATAGCAATGACAATGAAAGTCAGTGAGCTCATGCTCGTGGATCAAAGAAATCAAAAACTGTACGATCCTCAATGTCGAATGTTGAATTTTCAAATATCTCTGTGGGCGTGTGTCGCCATTTACCCGTGCAGACCCCTAAAAACTTTAATGCCAAAGGCACGACTCGATCAGCGCTACTTATTCTAACGCCGTATCACCCCCTGCGAAAGCTATTACTACATGTTAATTGATACGAGTACTTAAGGCGGGAGTACCAGTGATGGAACAGCCTGCAATGTAATTTGCATATGGACGAAGGAGCTTGCGAGGAAACGGCACACGAGGGGTTTCAACCAATCAGAAGGCTCTAAGAAATGCGCTGCGGCAGTCAACGGCCATGGTGAGAGGCATCAGTGAAAATCGCGTAAAGTTTACGGAAAAATGTCTTGATGCAGCGATTTGAAGGTGTGTTTGAATGGGATTACGTGATATTTCGTGAGTAAAGTGTTGAGGCATTGAGTGAAGCGAGGAAACCGCGCAGTCGGGGCATTTTGTTGACGAAATCGACCGATGTTGTTCGGGCTGAGTTTTCTGGCTGCAAAATGGCTTGCCTACCTTCTCTCTTTATATGACATATGTGTGAAGCCGCCCCCCCCCCCCCCCCTCCCGCCCCACCCACCCACGATTGAGGCACCTGTGGTGGAATGATGCCCTCTAGGACAAACGACGGGTTTTATATCGACACTGGATGAGGAGGAGAGCGTGGAGTGGGGTGCGGGTGTTCGGAACAGAGTTCAACATCAACTTTATCACGCCGTAATCGCGATAGGTCAAGAAAAGTTTGTTGACATGTGTGTAGCGACCAAGAACAGTCACCTTTACCGCGTGGATGCTGTCGCTGGCACTCTCCAAGTTCACTAACAATGTAGGTGGCGCTCTCACTCGCGTGCGCGTGACCAACACTATCCCTCATGCACACCCCGCCACCCGTGGAAACCAATAACAACCCTTCGCACCCTGTACTCAGCGGTCACCAGTGAACATATTGTTGGCGTTGTTTGATCTGTTACACACCACACATACATACACACAAGGTATGTCGAGCGTCATAACGATGATCTGGCTCGAATGGACTAGTTTCCCCACCCCGAGCTCCTGTTTAATTGTTAACAGGGTCGCTTCCACCTCGAACAGACGCTAAATAAACGCCCTGCTCAGTCCTTACCCATTTTTACCCCATTTGCTTTTTTAAATGTTATGAATTGAAATAAATCAATTTGTTAAGGGATATTATACCGCAAAAAATAATGCTACACATTGTTAAGTTGCGTGATATCCAAATCAATATAATTACGGATCCCCCCAAACAGAAACCCTTTTTCTGTGTCGGTCCAACGGTTATATATATAACTCCAAGTAAAATGAATTACGTTAATCCGTAGCTTGGTACTTGTCTTCGCCAATACAACGTAATGTTTACAATCTCACAGTCAGTCTGTCATGCACAAGTTATGGTATCTTTATTATTCCGTAATATTAACTAGGGCCGCATGGTGTTTCGGCGTCTGCTGTCATTCTTTTTATGAGGGTCTCTATTAAGTTATTACTTAACCAGTTTTTTTTCTGGTTCCAGCGGCCACAGGATGATTCCATGTTTACATAATTCGTTCTCCTTCGAGTCAGCGGCCACAGAATGATTCCATGTTTACATAATTCTTTCTCCTTCGAGTCAGCGGCCACAGAATGATTCCATGTTTACATAATTCTTTCTCCTTCGAGTCAGCGGCCACAGAATGATTCCATGGTTACATAATTCTTTCTCCTTCGAGTCAGCGGCCACAGAATGATTCCATGTTTACATAATTCTTTCTCCTTCGAGTCAGCGGCCACAGAATGATACCATGTTTACATAATTCTTTCTCCTTCGAGTCAGCGGCCACAGAATGATTCCATGTTTACATAATTCTTTCTCATTCGAGTCAGCGGCCACAGGATGATTGCATGGTTACATAATTCTTTCTCCTTCGAGTTTCTGTCGTACCGTTTGTCCTTCTTTCTCTTGAGAAGGGTCTATAATTAATGAACCAGTAAATAGTTAGTAGTTATCCCAGTGACTAAAAAAAAGTCAAAGTCAAAACTCTGCGCATGCACAAATTTGCCAATTGTGAAAAAATGTACGCTTCGATGTTAAAAAAACTGTCTGAAATCTTACCTATAAACTTTCCGGTGTTAGAAAATACAATATTCACAACTCAACCTTTCAACAATTAGCATTTAGCCTATTAATCCCATGCTAGCAGACGTTATGTCTCCTTGTTGTTGTCGCCATTTTGCGATGTCGTCACGCTGCCTTGCGCGGCGGTGCTTTGGCTGGACGAACTATATTGTGTGACGCGTGATTTCGAACGAAAACGTTACGAAGCAACGCTAGATATTCATGTAAACAAAGGAAAAGAGTAAACAAAAGCACATTGTTTTGATGATCGGCAGGGGTGTTTTAGCATCTTGCGCCGTGGCCAAATCATGCAACCCTTCATATTCCGTCACTCAGTTATTAGTGAAACCGGGAATTCATTATTTTTAGCTCATCGTGAACTGCGAAGAACAATCCCCACCCCCCCCCCCCCCTTAAATGCCAAAAATATTGATTTTTTTCACATTTTTTTTTTATATTTGTTTTTACATATAGATTGCATCAGAAATTCCCCAAGCGTATTATCCGGAACAAGTGAATCCGCCAGTTTGCTGCCGCAAATAATGTGAATGGGTGCATCATAACGTCATATTGTTAAGCAAGGATCATATAATCATAACGCAAAACTACAGGTCCACTATCATATGAGCATATTCAGTAGGCAGGGCGACATGTCTTAAGTCACGCTAATTCTTTATAAGGAATTATCTTTATATATAATGTTGCTGACGCATGTTGAATCCAGAGAAACCTGTTTTGACACGCGGTCGCTATATATACTGTATATATGAACTGAGCTCCTCTCCGTCCCTTGGCCGTGTGGGCCCGTGGAGTTATTGGCTGGTGAATAACAAGTGGCATTAACATCAACGGTATAAGGCTATTTATTGAATATTGTAAAAGTTGACTACCATAAACGGCAAAGACAGCTTAATATAAATAATCAATGAATAGAACAAGAACTCAGTGGGACACTGATGATGACGAAAATTGACTTTAGGTCAAAGAGCGTGTTTTTCTGAACATGTTGATCGAAACCGCGACCGTCCACGATGAATATCAAGGGAATGTGGGCCATTTCAAAAAAATTCCAGTACATTGAGTACATATGCTCGGTCCCCTGGCTTGAACTTTACATTGACTATGATAGCGTGGTTTTGAGGTCAAGACGGGGCCTCGGAATTTGGTCAGCGGCCTGAGTGAGGCAGGGGGCCAGTCACTTGAGCTTTGATCTTAAGATGACGTCGGCCATACTTTTAGCAGATCTTGTATTTTCGCCAGCAAAACACGTCCCCCATGAAGTAACAGACATTCTCACGCTTTTCCTGACTCTAACCCGCTTACAAAGTTATCAATTTGTAAATGTGTAACAACCGCCTTCCCACTCATTCTGCCAACATGGATCACCTTAAGCGTGTCTCCGTAGTTTCACTTTGTGCTTCCATACATAAGCGGGTCAGTTCACGGGCAAGGGAAATTTGTGTTATGCCTTTTGATTGCTAGGTATAAATAATGTATTTGGCATTGGAAATTTATGTGGCATCAGTAATTTATCTGACATACAGTGCTTAACATGTGAACAATATTTTTCATTAGTTTGAACATATATAAAAACAAAGTTCACATATGACTCACGCCTGCCATTTCCTAGAATAATCCATTTCGTTGGCACGAGTTGGGCATAAAAAGTGGCTTTAGAACATGCATATTATTGTATAAAAATATGTGTATCCTTATCACTAAGAACATATACACCTTATTTCAAATTATGTTTAAGTTTCGGGAAGATTAAGTTTAAGGGAAGATATTGCTCTATGAGTAAGTTTAAAGGGAATCGTTGTTTCAAATAGGGCTCGCGTCCATTAGTGCAGTGCAATTGATTTTGTTGGTTCCTACCCCCCCCCCCCCCCCCCCCCACCTTCCCGGGGGCAATAACTGTGATTGTCGATTTCGCGACTACCAACAGAGAAGAAATTTTGTTTCACGGCACTCACTTAGTCTCAATTTCTCAGCCCGCCGTAACAGTGCATTCTTGACATTACTGTACCGATTACATTACAGCATGATAGTAGTTTAATGTCCCTTGAAGCAGGTATCCTGCTACTCGGCGACTGTTTGCTAACACTTGTGCATAATAATGTAGGTTTGTCGGCGGGGTGGGTGCAAGGTGGCGGCAGACAAGCATCCAGGAAGGTTAGGACAGGCCCAGAACATTGCCGCTGGTGAAAGGAGCACAGGTGCCCGGTCCGAAGTGGGTGGTACGTGACCGGCATCGACATTAGGTGGGAGATTCGAGAGCAAACTGATGAGGTAGAGCGCGTCTGACCATTACTCCCACTTAACATTGTCTTATTATTGACTTATTACGACGTATTTAAAGTATCCAACTTAGGTCAGTAAATCTCTTGAAGCAGCCATCAGGAACGCGAACTGCATCCGGCGGTCGTTCGTTAACTGTTAACCGCGAACATACTTGCATGAAAAACGTGTGGATCGGGTGGGCCCTAGCTCTAGTTCTAAGCGATTAGGATAACAGTCACACACAAGGGTCGCCAGGCATTAAGTTGAGGGGCTGCGGTAGACATCTTCGTGGCCAAGATAAATCAGAAGTCAAGTTTCGTTTGACCCGACGCGACGACGCTCCAGTATCAAGCGTTCTATGTGACTGATTAAAGCACTCTGAAGATGCTTATTGGCAACTAGTTGGCGAAAAGATTGCAATTTTAGCATTTTTATCTAAGAACCGGAAGTAAGATAGGAACGTATCGTTTTTACTTCGCAGCTATACGAGGAACCACTTTCTCTACAAAAGACGCTACTCGTGTATTTTTATGATTTTTTCCGATTTTTGACGAGTTTTGGTAAGTACCAAAAGTGACGTCATCGTGACGTCACGTGACGCATCAAAACACTCTAAGATTCGACACAAATCATCTCAGTTCATATTTCAATGACATATTAGAACGTTATAGCGATAGCTTGAAGATAAATGGGTTAAAAAGCGAAAACACTGGCAGAGGTCATTTAGTGCGTTTTCCTCAAAACTGATGAGCTCATATTACTCGAAAATGAATATACGCATCAAAAAGTGAACAATACATGAAAACTGCGCCCTAATTAGTAGCACATTCTGAAACTTACCAGAGATCTTTAGCTTTAATATTAACGGAGATATAAGCGTGTTCAATGATTTTTGTCAAGACATCGCTGTGACCTTGACCTTTGACCTTTCGATCTGCGTGACGAGTATATTGTAGCCTTGCCGCTAGGCTATCAGGCGCAAGCTACTGCGGAATAATGTATACGGTTGTTAGGACGCAATGAGACTCGCAATTCTCGAGTGAGACAGACATACACGCCTTTTGGACGGGAAGACCGACAAAGAACCAAGAAGTCAGTGAGGACACTGATGATGACGAAAATCGACTCTAGGTCGAAGAGCGTGTCTATCTGAACATGTTGATCGGAACCGCGACCGCCCACGATGATTATTAAGGGAATGAGGGGCATTTCTAGATTGCGATTTGAGCTGAACAGCGCATATAGGGGGCAATTTTGGATAAACAGCGCGTATACGGGACAATTCAGGCTAAACAGCGCGTACAACGGGAAATTTAAGCCAAATAGCGCATTCATCCGACAACGTGCGCACCGCAGGCTCTATTTTGAGCAGTGTGCAATGAGCAATTAACCGATATTAACGGAATTACAGGTAAAACCGTCGCTTGTGCCGATGACGTGACAATTGCGTCATGTGACGAATCTTCCGCCCAAGAATTTAATGCCATATTAGAGTTTAAGTGAACATGAAATTTTCTCAAGAGCGATTGCTTAACTCATTATGAATGGCGCTACGAATTTTACTTGTTATCTAATAATACGTCATCGTGACGCGACATGACGTCGTTTGACGTTTGCAAAAATACTTAAGATGGCTTCTATTTCTTTAATAAACCTACGTATCAACTCGTTCTATGACAGCTATTGCCAAAGTGGCTGAAAATAAAGCAAACCCAACATGTCGTAGGAGCACGTTAGCTATGACGTCATTTTTGACGCATACTTATCCCCTGCGCCAAACAAGTTACACACGGCACAAAATGTCCCTGAACACGACCTGCAACGTCAAGCAACCCGAAAGTCGCCATACCTTGTAATAGCTGAGTAATAGCCTACGTAAGATATGTGACGTCATGACGTAATGGTGACGTTATGACGTGACGCACGACAACTTCCAAGCGGCAATATGCCAAGCTTTACTGCCACAACTTATTCGATTAAAGAGCTAGGCGATAGAAAGACTAGTCCTTCAGCTATGGCTTGGCGAAATGGCAAAAAATTGCGTTAGCTTATCATTGCGGAAACACGGAGACCGACGACAAGAACAAAGAACACTGTAGGCGCAGCGATATAGCAACCAATTTGTTTCTTTTACTATTTTTCTGACCATCAATGTTCCCTACCATTTGACGGAAATATCACAGCTCTAGCTTGTTTTTCAGATTTTTGACGATTTTTTCAAGATGGACACAATCTCCATTCACTCATCATTGGCGGCCCCGCGAAGGTGTCGTCCCACTTCGGAGCGCTCTAGCGCCATAACTAGACAAGGTCCGCCTAATTAAAGCACTAAGTGATCTGAAGATGCTTATTGGCAACTAGTTGGCGAAAAGAATGCAATTTTAGCATTGTTATCTGATTTTTGACGATTTTTCTTTCAATGGCAAGAATATGTATGTTTATCATTAGGCCAGTGGCTTCGTTGCCATGGAAACAAAAAGTAATACAGAGATCGCCGTGTTTTTCTTATAACTTGGTTTAAGATGATATTATCTCACTGTGTGGCGAAGGAGACTGAAATAGCTTGAGCGGAAGTAGGTCATATTCGATCAAGTTCATTTTTTCCCATAGAATCTCATGTTAAACGATTTCGACTATATACCGAAAAGTAATGTGCCTATGGAACCATGTTGACAGATTATGACTCAGCTTAGTATTATCCATCCACAGCTGCAAGCATTGAGTGATGGCTTTAATAGGACACCCGTGGGAGCCTCTGGTAACACCAAAAAGCCGTATCTTTCACCATTGGCCAAATTTCAAAAAAATCCTGTGACGTCACGTTTTTCTCCAATTGCATATGATAAGCACTGTTGCTACTAGGTATCATGCTTAAGTAAGAAAAAAATCCCGGTGTTGTTTGCTGGAGGCACTTGCGACATACGCGACAAAACATTTTCTCCCAGCCTAAAGATACAGCCCTTTTAACATAGGAAGTCCCATAGAGAAATGTCGTCGGCCCTGGAACCGGAAGTAAGATAGGAACCTATTGGTTTTAGTTTGTAGCTATACGAGGAACTACTTTTTCTACAATATAAAGCTACTCTCGCATTTGTGTGATTTTTTTCTGATTTTTGATGATTTTTTGTAAGTACTGAAAGTGACGTCATCGTGACGTCACGTGACGTATCAGGAAACTCAAAGATTTGACACAACTCATCTCAATTCATATTTCTATGACATATTTGAACATCATAGCGATAGCTTGATGGTAAATGTACCGAAAAGCGAAAAAACTGACAGAGGTCATTTAGTGCGTTTTCCGCAAAACCTATGACCTCGTTTTCCTCGAAAATGAGTATTACGCATCAAAAAGTGAGCAATATCCGAAAACTGCACCTGACAGAGGGGCACATTCTGAAACTAACTCGAGATCTCTAGCTGTAATATTAACGGAGATATAAGCGTTTTTAGTTATTTTTTCAAAAAATCGCTGTGACCTTGACCTTTGACCTTTTGACCTGCATGACGAGAACGTTGTAGCCCTATAGCCTAGCTATTAGGTACTAAGGACTGCGAACTAATACATACAGCCGTTAGGCCACAAGGAGACTTCCCGTTTTCGAGTGAAACAGACATACATACAAACAAACATACAAACACGACCGACCGACATATGAAATTGAAAATTTTCGTCATAATAAGTCAAAAATATCAGTGTAAATGGTGTAAATTAAGGGGTGACTAGTCTTCCGGGCGGTTCATTATGACTGGCAGCACGGATGTGTCGCCGGCCTGGAGGCGCCGCACCAAACACAGCTCGCACAACCAATCCTGGTTGCCTTCGGCGAGCGATGCATGTACCCGGGCCAAGAAAATTGTCGTCAATAGCTCATAAGCGCAAATTCTTTAATGCCACGTTACAAACACGCAATGGTGGTGGATAAAGTATTTGCGTATGTGAAATGAAAATTAGAAATAAACATTGTAGACCCACAGCTACATATCGCTGCTAACATGTCTCACATAACTTATAAGGAGAAAGAAAATCTATAGAGCATACCGTGTTCTATAATCTTTCTATAGGTGTCTTTACGGTGTCTCTACAGGACACAACCATTCTGTAGAATTTCTATGCAGCGTGTAGTGTTCTATAGTATTTCTATAGGTGCATATCAGTATAGCGTCTCTATAGGACACAAACATTTTACAGAATTTCTATCGCACACTTTTCTACAGAATTGTTGTAGAACACGTACTGTTCTATAGGATTTGTTTGGACATGTAAATGGCGTCTCTATAGAAAATATCCTAATATAGAATATATATAAAGCTTTTACCGTTGTCTAAAAATTGCAGGTTTAAATTATAATACCCTTTTTACATATATGTATTTTCAAGTAAAGTGTTTTTAACATTTTCTCTACAGGACACATTCTATAGGATTTCTGCAGAACCAGTGCTTTATAGTTATAACCTCTCTTCTATACATGTGTACAATAGCAGCGTTAAATTCTTATACTCTTCATTGTAACCACTCGTTTCATGTAAAAGATTATTTTGTTCTGCAAACATTATTAAATACCTGTCCAGACACTGCTCGTGCCACCAGGAGTCGCATGTTTCACATCCGAACCAAGTCTCTGCCCCCTGGTTTCCCCAGATCCCACCACACGCCGCGCATAGGTAACGCGGCGTCACCACGTCCCACGTCCCACGTCCGCCTCGTCCCCCTCACCACCGAGCGCCACCTCCCTTCCCTCCGCGGCCGCTTCCTCCATCTCCATCTCTTGCGAGAGGTCAACGACCACGGGGGCTACGCCCTCGGCATCTCGGATACCATCCAAGTTCCAGTAACTGAGAAGAAAAGAAATGGCCATAATAAAATGATAATATTTTGGTATGTCGCCGTTCCACGCATACCCGCTCGGTTAACGCTCTGTGCACACACACAATTTTCAAAGTTCCCCACCCCCCACCCTCCCTTCGGTTGCAAGTTTTAAAATAGGCTGGCCACATGTTGCGGTCGGCCACCTTCTTCCTTCCAGCGAGGAACAGGGCCCGCACGTCCGCCATCGTCTGTGTGACGTTGAGGGATGTCACGTGGCCCTTCTCCACCGCCCACACCATCTCGATGGGGTTGAACTCGCAGTGGTAGGGCGGCAGACGAAGGACCGCGTGGCCGGCCTCCTCGGCAAGCACGTCCACCCGGAACTTCTTTGCCGGGCGGTGTTGGGCGACCAGCTGCAAAAGCTCCGCTTTGAGCATGTCGTCGCTGAACGCCACCCCTGCGAAATAACCAGACAATTAAAGTTCGAACTCATCGCAAAAAACAAAGCAATCAATATGTAAACATATGCCAATTTAACAGTTATATTAAGATAATAAATAAGCTTCCTCGTCACTTTGCCATGGTATCTATTCTTATACAGATAAAAGAAGTCACCTTATTTATACGGATGCATGATAAAACAAACAGGGAGAGGGTTCATCTCAAATATAATCGTGCCTTCTTAACGTAAGTGCGCGCTAATTAATTTAAATAAAAGACGATCAAGTGTATTACCTTAATAATGAACAAATTGATAACTGTTCAAATTCAATCTTACAAATCCAAAGTGAGCTAGCTGTTCTGGTATTACCTTGCAGAGTTCAAGACCAAACCATTTTGGATTCTCTTAATTGCTAACCTTTTGTCTCAAGCCAAGTACGGATGTCCTCTTTTCGGGACCCGGATGAAGGCGACTTCGATTCTTCGGTCTGTGCGTTGTGGTAGGGTGCGTTATCCAGCACCACAACGCTTGCTGGTGGTAGTGCAGGAAGGAGTTGGTCCTTAAACCAGGCCTCGTACCGGGGATCGTCCATTTCGCAATGGTAGTCCCCGGTACCGCTTTGAGCTCTGTAGCAACGGAACAGTGCAATGCCAGAGTAAAGTATGCTTCATACAGGATTCCACGCCGTTAAATATGTTCGAATTAATTAATATGAGCCCCATTTTTTAAAATAATCTCTTCAGTATTCGAGGTTTGCTGGTCTTGTATCACAGACTATGCCAAATCATGGAATAATACGAGACTTATTTGCAACGAACGTATAAAGTTCCGTTACCTGACTATCAAGGTGGCACATTCGATAAACCCATCCTCGCCGCCGGCATCAGTGACAATCCACCTGAGGGAGAGAATGCCACGTAAACCTGTAATGCCATTTAGTATGGGTTGTTACGAAGCGCAATGTGTTTTAGGTACTGAATGGTAGGTAGCAGTTTGTTTATATTGCTACTTTTTGTAAAGTTGAATGAGATAAAAGAAAACAGTAGCTTGTCGCCACAAGGCGGAGTAAACCAACGGACACAGAATGGAGGACAGCCAAGGTGGTCGTGGGGGGGGGGCAGTGCATTATTATTAGTAGTTGTAGGTCTCTCTCTCACCCCCCCCCCCCTCACCGTCCTCCTGTCTGCGTTTGTCGTATGCTCTGTGCTTGTCACATTCGTTTAAATAATCGGTTGTGGCTGATGTCATAATTAACATACCTTCCGCCCTTGCCGCTGACGCGCTTCTTTTTCCGCACAACCCCTGGTGCACACCACTCCTTTGTTGGGGCGTGGCCCGCGTTCACCCATGTTTCATCTGTGTACACCAGGGGTCGGCCCTGCCCCCGGTACTGGGCAACCTGGTGCAGGTAGCGGCGACGCCACACCACGATATCCTCTCGCTCCCGCACCTCTTTGTCGGCGCCAGCCTGGACACCCTGGTACATGTAAAACAGTTCAACGCACATTGCAACTATTGAATGACATATACAAGGAAGATATCAGCAGAATCAAAACACAGAATAATGCCTCGCAAGTTCTTTTTTATTGGGACATCCTCACTGTGGTCCCCATCCCAACCCCTCCTTGTTTTTATCAAATTATGCAACTCGGCTCTCTTCCATATGAACAGTATTCTATTACAAGTATAAAATTTAAAGTCCTAAGATTTAGATATATATTAACTACTAGTTTTAGCGTAGGTACTTTCTCAAAAATAACTGGAGACGTTTGCACAATCCACAATTTTGCTCTTTGCATCTATCATTCGGGTTACCATCATAATGTACCACCATAATGTCTTCTTATATTCTCAAACATCTTATACATTAATGCAAAATTATAATGTGCTTTATGTCGGGGCATAACTCCAAATTAACAACCATGGAAACTCACTTAAATCCTATTCTGTCTAAACTTCGCCGTAAGGTGGAATGGAATGTTGGTGTTTTAGGCCACTTTTGTGCACATACAGGCTAAATTGGGCCCCGTAAGGTGGATATGGACAGGTCCATATCGCGCTGCCTCAGCTGGGCACGCAAACCGGACAGTTGCACTATTTCTCCGCGCTGCAGCCTGTTAGTGATTTCCCGGCGAATCACTTCTAAATCAAACTCGTCAACCGTGGATGGTCTGCCTTGCTTTTGAGCAACTGCGGTGGCATCTGAAAAAAATATTTTTTGTCAGGATTGATAGGGCACACCATTGGGTGTCGTCTGCCTCTCATAATCATGTTAATCCCTGTTGTACGATTGTCAAAGCACAAGGCAGAGGGGCGGTAGCCTTTTGGGGATTCAAAGTAAAAGTTACTGATGGATGGTGGGGTTTGACGCACACACCCCCACAATCCCTCCAATACTTTTAATATCCGTTATCCTGCCACTCGGGGGTACAGGGGGCACTATATTACTACGGTAGTGGGGGTGCATGTGCCGCCCATGCCATAGAGGGCGTATGGAGAACGACAGAAAAGGGCAAGATTTTTTGGTCACTGACAGATAAATATCAAAATAGACAATAAGGACAGATAGAAAACTATATGGCGCCTAATAAGTTTAACACTTTCGATATCAATTGAAATATGTAGTCCAGAGCTGCAATTTTGTTGAAAACACTTCTTAGAAGGGCATATTGAGAGACACGGGATTGAGAAAAAGAGGCGAAAATGTGCCGCTTGGGTGGCACATATATACATACATAAATATAATCGGTACCCCCCACCCACCCTCATCTACTCCAGGGTCTTGGCCACGTTTTTACGAAAGTAAGCTTAAAGCTAACCGCCAGCCTGGCCTCAAACGCTGCTTTACCGATTCATGTAATACCCAATTGTCTATCCTCAAAATTACAGAATTTTTCGTCCTGTCTATAGCTCACAATAAAATTTAGAAGTGACGCCGGGCACGATTTCGCCGCCTACCCGGGCGGCAGCCCTTTTTGGAGGTGTGTCCGCGATTGACCATTCAGAAGGCGATACTATAATTTATTCAAACCGGAGATTGCGCCTATTGTGTGAGCAAAACAGGAGCGCGTGATCATCGCTAATATAAATAGCTGCGATTCTAACTCCAATCATAGCATTGTTGCGGAGTCAATCGTCGCAAGACGTAATATCAATTTGTTTGGACGGTACTTTTCCATGAAACAGTAGGATCATGGTCTACTGCGCGGCTTGGAACTGCCGCTATTCATCTGTAAATCGCGGCCGAGATCTCTCTCTCTGCGAATGCTAACATAAGGCGGTGCCACATGAATAGTCACAATACGCGTCACTGCTCCCGGCAAAATGGCGCTCTGCTTGACATTGCTGGGGGCGGGTTGGCTTAATTTTTTTCTCATTACCAGTCAGCCGAAACGAAGCGTTAACACTCGCCAATTTAATTTTAAGATGTAAACTATCAGTGCAGATCGCGATTAAATTAGGTTGGACACCCGCTTTAATAGGCCTATTACAATTTCTTGACCAAAACAGAAGATCATAACGTCTTGAATATGGGATGCGAAATCTTGAACTTACCGTTCACGTTATGATCCTTGAGACTTGCATGTCGCAGTTGGCCTGTTGTAATACCCAAGGCGGTGCAGGTACTCTCACTCAGTCGGTTCAACGAAATTATCAAACCGCCCTCGCTCTTCTCACGTTCAAAAGATTTATACACGTTTAAGATAAGCTGTCGCGCGTCCATTTCAAGAAATATGGCGTCTGCTCTGTACCCATCATCTGATCATAGCGGCACTCGGCAGATGGCGCTGCTTGGCGCTGTAGAGATTGGGCCAGAGAAAACATCGAAGCGTACATTTTTTCACAATTGGCAAATTTGTGCATGCGCAGAGTTTTGACTTTGACTTTTTTTTTTTGAGTGTCTATCTGGTTCATGGACTAGATATCTATGTAGGCCTTTGTCATGTGTGTCACGAGGGTTTCCCTTGGTAACCGGACTATTATTATAATAACTCACCGATGACACAATAGGGTGACGTCACAAAACGTTGCCATGGACGCCGCAACAACGTAACGTTTTATAAACAGTTCGAGAACGTAAGGTCAGAAACGCATTTTCAGTTGCACTGAAAGCGTATAAAACAAACTCTTTGGTGAATTATTCCTGAACACGCATCATGTCTGCGCGGTATCCAATGATTCGTGTTAGTCAGTCTGATTCTGATACAACTGATAAACAGGAGCGGCAGACGAGAGACCTGACGTCATCATTTGAACCCGATCAGGCAAGATCGGCGACTTCTCTGGCGGAACAGGTGAGGAAAGGCGGTGTTATCGAGCCAAGTCCGATGGTTCGATCAGACAGCTCGATTTCCACTATTGTGAGCCAAATCTCCATTCTTGATATTGTAGAGCTGCAGAAGCTCCAGTCTGTAGATGTGATTAGACCGATGGGTCTACCGGTTATTCCGCCGATAGGCAAGCATGCTTCAACCGTCCCTGGCCAACCGGAGAAAGACCTGTATCAACTGAAGGATGGCAATCACCCAGCAATCCTGGGGCATTCTGATGGTGCAGAGGTTGGGGATTACAACGCTGATGTGGCTGCACCTCGTGTTGATGGTAACCAGGCTGATGTGGCTGCACCACGTGTTGATGGTAACCAGGCTGATGTGGCTACACCTCGTGTTGATGGTAACCAGGCTGATGTGGCTACACCTCGTGTGGAAGGTAACCAGGCTGATGTGACTGCACCGCGTGTTGAAGGTAACCAGGCTGATGTGTGTGAGGAAAAACGTGGCGACTACAAGAATCGTGACGATGAAGGCCGCTCCAACAACGATGATGTGGAGATCAGGCATGAGGATAAAAAAGATGACGATGATGAAACTAGCGACGACGATGGCGCCGACGCTGAAGATGACAAAGATGATGACGATGAAGATAATGAGACAGCGGATGACAATGAAGATGATGACGATGAAGATAATGAGACAGCGGATGACAATGAAGATGATGACGATGAAGATAATGAGACAGCGGATGACAATGAAGATGATGATGGCGATGATACTACACATCCTGTGAAAGAAGACGATGATGACCAGGACCCAGACATGTGGATAGCAGAGGCAAAGATGGTGGAAGATGCCGTCTCTCTTCCTCCAGTCTCCGCCCTCCTTCCGGTTGCTGCCGATGCTGACGTCACGAGTGACTCGTCATGTGTACATTTCGACGCCGATAGCGTAGGTGGCGCCACCAGCGAGTGGAGCATCTCGCTGAGTGAGGACTCGGATTCGTGGACCGGAAGTTGGAATGAAGACGCCGGCAATGACCTTCAGACGCATTTCAAACCAAGGTGAATTAATGTATTATCGCTCATCGCTCGGAGATTTTTGCCGTTGCACATCATTATTGTAATTTCTTATACCTTGTTTATCCCCATGATATTGATAGAGAATTCCTAGTATATAGCGCCGTGATTCAGTTGGTTATGCTTTAATGTTGCTTTGTAGGCATTATCCATACATGATAAACAACAATAAGACTTTGCATTAGCATGCGATTTAAGAGGAACGCAACATAACCAAATTGAAGAATGATATAACAAAGTATTGATGGCATGAAACTATAAAACACATGTGTTACCATTTTAACCGTAGAAGTGTAAGCCTGGTGGCACACACTGAACGACGGACGAGCAAATTTGGCATTTTGTGTCGAAAAATTCGCGAACTGTTTTCGAGGAAAGCGAAGGTAATAACAATGGTACATCATTATTTCGCCATGTGCAACGTTTGCTCTATAAGTTATTTATTTAAAGAGAAATGTTTATGATGACATTTTATGACTATCGACGGATATACATATGAATTAATAGTTTAATTAGAGCCTACGATCATAATTCAAACTGATTAGCTTATACAATTGTATTGGACATGAGCTGACGTGATTGTTTCTAATATTTCAGCGTCTCAGGAAAGACCTTCAGTCTCAGCAAAGTTTGTCAGGTAGGCTATAGAGAGCATGAGCGATGCACAACTAATGCACTAAGTGACGCAATAGCCCGTATGTGTGTAGTATTGCTGACTTCCGGCCCGAGTGAAGGCCGAAAAATCCCCACCTCAAAATGACCGGGCTCGTGGGTTGGGGGGGGGGGAGAAATCACAACTGAATTTCTAATACTACATACCCGCAAATAATGGACTACACAGACCAACCTGCACCCAATGCGTGCGAGGAGCAGGTTAAGCCCCGAAGATACCTATGCGGAGAAGGGTACATTGAGACTGTTTCTCGGTGATCTGGTAGATTGCCGAGTAGTCACGTAGCAGGTCAGAGCACCTGGTGTGATATTTTTAAAAACGCGTCAAAAAACGCGCAAATATGTTAATACTATTCCAGCGTAATGCGCGATTTGCGGGTACTTAGTGTCCCAGTCCCTCTCCCTATCAGATTTTTGCCCTCCTACAGCGACGAAACTGGGGCTATCCCAAACCTGGTGAAACGTGTAGGTTTAGGCACACTGGTTGTCCAAAACTGGATCGTCAGCAATTTTATATTATCTTTATCACGTACATTAGATAAAACACATCACTGTGGAAATGTACTTTTAGCTACGAAAGCGCTTAACAGAAAAATGGCAGAAAAATATCGAAAGGTACGCCTTATTAATTTAGAGTTATATCTTATTACAGGTTTAATGTTCGCTGATGAGGAGGATCTCTCCAACCACAGGTAAGATACTTAGATCTACAAAGATTAATTCATTTAATAAAGAACTGAAATAATTTCTGATTTTAACATCGTGTCGTAGATAAAAATAAATAAGTATCGAACTGAGTTTTCTTCAAATTCACTGGTACATATGCTGCCTTAGTTGATCTGATTTGCACGTCAAAGTAACTCGCTTCCTTCTCTTTGATGAGAGATGCTTAATAGATTATTTTGCTGTATAATTCAATTCCTCTTGTCACAAATAAACACAGTGTGCATTTTATGGAAATTTGATTTATTTGAAATAGCTAAGGCGGTCGCACATGTTTGCTGTTTATATTTATTATATTTGTTTACAAAATTGGAACACAAGGAAAGAAGCTTTTCAATTGTGTGGAAGATATTATTAACGATGATATATAGAATCAATCACATAAACTTGGGTTTCATCGAAAATGTTAACCTTTATCCTGTTACGCAGTGCGAAGTCCGAGCATGAGGGTGGTCAGGGCGCCTGTGTTGGGTGTTGGGGCGCCGTGACCACCCCGCTCTGGCGGCACAGGAAGTGAGGCCCGAGGGGAGGGGCGTCAAGAGCGATGAGGACACGTCGCCCGGCGTCTGGGGAGGTAGGTCAAAGTGTCAGTGGCGGATCCAGGGGGGGAGGGAGTGACAGGAGGGGGGGGGGGTCCTTGGGGTTCTGACCCCTCCTTACTTTAATGCATCTTAGGACTGGTGTGGATCTCCCAATCCCATTTTTTTATAGGACCCCATTTATTTTTCGTGAACTCACCCCTATATCGGTTAACTGCCACTTGTCCCCGCCCCCCTCAGTAATCTCTCTCGCAGCCTATCGGTGAGGGTAGTTCGTGGAGCAGACCAATGCATTATAAGCCCCGTCCCTTCAAAACCCTTGGATCCCCCTTTAGTAGTTTTCGCATTCTGGGCTTGACAGCTCCTGGTATGTTCAAACTATGTATACTACGTCACAGATGTGTGTGTAGTCTTCTGGCTTAGTGCACAATTTTAGATATATATGCAAGTAGTATCCTGGCAATGAATCTTATGATATTTGCAGCGCCATATGCTATATATAAATTGCCTTCCTTTATTGTTAATTAAGCTGATTGTAAACGAGTCACTAACCTTTTCGTTAGGTCGTTGATAGACAATCACCTGTAGCGGCGGCCATGACGTCATAGAGGCTATTATGACGTTGTGTCTATCAGCGTTCATTACTACTTAAAGGTGAGCAATACATCTTTAGACGGTGTGTAAAAATATGGATAATTGTAGGTTCGTTATCAATTTTCTCCGTCGAATTGTATACATGATGTACACGTATTGTCATAAATATTAAACCAGGTCATTGACTTCAGACCTGTCAATCACTCACTGATCAACCTATGACGCCAGGCTGCGCATATGTTTTCTAAACAAAATTATGACGCCAACTTGATGACCTTAAACCCACTCGTGTCTTCGCCTCTGATGTGCATTGAATTGACCGAAGGAATATCAACACCGTTTATTGTTGTACGTCAATCTGAGTACGAGTGTCACATTTACCCGAGCAACGCTTTCTCCTTTCGTGTAGGTTGAGTGGTGAAGATCGGAACTGCTGCATTCCAGAATCTGGAGTGGGTGGGGGTTTTGGGGGGGGGGGGGGAGAGTTGTTTCCCGTATTCTACTTCTGGTTCAATGATGATTGCGATTTCTTGTGATGACTGTGATGATTCTTGTAATGACTATTTATACTAAAAATAAATGCAATGTGTACATTTGTTTTGTTTATATGCCGTTTGTGAGAACATAAACGGGTGCATTATGCCAAGCATCTCTGCGGATTTGCGGAGTATTATTTTTGGGGTCTTAACAAAAAGGGGAATCCTGCCACAGCGGTTGGCTCGCGGCATAAAACTCGACACAGCCAGTGACGTCAGCGAATGACTCCTCCTTTGTTATGACCAACAATGGTATCCATGGATCCGCCTGTCATCGGTCGCTTGGGGGTGTCATTTCAGAGTAAGATCTTGTTTTGCGGACCGACGAAGAGGAAAACATTGATAATATCATAAAACGATAAGAAATATTCGTTTGAATAATACTAGTTAAAAAAACGCGTGGTTTGAAGAAAATCTCACATGGGTTCTGGAGCATCAGGATATCTGTAGTATGTGTACACTGCTCTCCATAACACCAACGTGTTATTGTTAAAACTGACCAAATATTTGTTCTACATGGGTGAAATAACTTTTCATCGACGATTTGCCGTAAAGACATGGAAACTCTCATTGATAAAACCCTGTTCATGGTTTTATTATTTGACCATATATGGTGCGTTGTCAATGCTATTGTATGTATTCGTGAAGAGGTGTTGTTACAAAACTCGACTTCAGTACATCAGGATTGACTGTCGCGTTGTGCGCTTCCGCGATCTTTTTTCACCGGGACAGACGCGAGTTCTCGCCATAAATGGGTGTGAAAATGAGACAACTACGCATGACCAGGAAGTAGGTAACCAGCTGCAACGCCGATTCCATAGTCAGCCAGGACACTTCCGTTATTTAGATCTATGATACGAAGAGAATAACACCAGCTGGTTGTGGTTAATACTTGCCAAAATGGCAAATTGTTTTTTTACATATTTATTATATTACTTGATATATATATACATACATATGCACGATCTGACACCAATACGACCACCAATGTTATGCGGAGAACGTGTTGAAATTCAACGAATGGGGCGGCGCACCAATGGGCCCCGTGGAAGTACGTACGTGACCAGATAAGGACACCACTTAGTACGATCTCCAGGCAGAGGGCGCCCCGCCTACGCTATATAGTGATAGGAGGAACGACGGACCTGTACTGGGAGAGTGTACCCAGTGCGTGCGCAAGCTCCCCGCACGGTGGCGCTACGCAAGCTCCGCTTTTACCGCTGCTGTCGGCCGGGGGCAAATTTCAAGATTCTTGAAAAACGGTCAAATCAGCTGTAATTTTCTGCATCATAATAGTTTTCAACAATCAATTTTTTTCAACATAAAAATAACGAGCTTTGCGTATTTAATACAGCAAAACACATCTTTTACCCTTTCGAAAAAGTTATAATTGTGACAGAACTCTTTCTTTTCATCACCTGATTTCATGCGTTATTAGGCTTAGGCTGGGTCCCAGCACTAATTTGGAAAAATGCGCGACGCATTTTTCCTATCAATCTGCGCAGCGCCGCCCTGGCGAGCAAGTGTGAAAATGCATTCAGGACGTAGGCGACAACAGAGATATAATGGAGCCCTAGCGGAGTGATTCGAGAGTGGTGCGTGCGGATAGTCGATCTCCCGGCAGATGGCGGCGTTACGCTTACACCGTAGAAAGAGTTCCCTCTGCTGGCAGAGTGGCTGTTAGTATCAGACCAGACTAGTTATCAGGCTGAACCAGAACGAACGCAGAAATATATCGTTAGGTCCGACAGAAGCGAAGCAGGCAAGGTTGGCGGGGCCGGGGGGTGAGGGGGAGGGGGGTGAGGGGGAGGAGGGGGGGGGGAGGAGGTTGATTGATCAACATCCGGCATGTACGGCGCGATCCCGGTTACACATAAAATAGGAATTATCCTGAAACTTGATCGTTACATGACAATGGTTGACAGCTTTCCGCTATCACACAAGCACATCCGTTGCCGGGTGTTCTGCTTAGGTTGACGTGTGGAAAGTTCTTAATTGTAGCAGGGGATGTGCTCTCTAAATAAATTAATGATTGATATTGATTGAAGTTGTCAGGTTAGTTGCGGCGTCCAGTTCGTTCGTTCGTAGCCTGCACCTTACGTACGTGAACGCGGCCATATGTACCTGAACTTCAATAGGGTATTTTTGTCTCGGGGCCTTATACATTTTCTCAGTATAACAATAGGCGTTGGCATGGGCTGCATGGGCGGATCCAGGGGATCCGGACTCCCTCCCCCCCCTTTTGAGGAAGAACGCTATG
>OZ025256.1:29114953-29142104 GCA_964019135.1 Arenicola marina
GCCTCAATGGCTCACCTCGATGGCTCACCTCGATGGCTCACCTCGATGGCTCACCTCGATGGCTCACCTCGATGGCTCACCTCGATGGCTGGCCTCAATGGCTCACCTCGATGGCAAGACTTGATGGCAAGCCTCGATGGCAATCCGCGATGGCAAGCCTCGATGGCAAGCCTCGATGGCAAGCCTCGATGCCTGGCCTCGATAGCTGGCGTGAATTGGTATATTTTGCTTGGACAACCTAATATATGGCAGGCTTATTTCTCTTCCGCCTGGCGTCCTGCACATATTGCCCTTGCCTTGGAGTGTTGGCTGCTCCCGGGTGAAGCAGTCGGCCTGCCCCATGGCACCGTGCCTCGCATGACCTGCATTGGGTGTTAACTGCTCAGTGGGAATTATTACCCTACCGACTGCCTTGTTATTGATGGCGTGCCGGGGCAAGATGGCCGCCTACCCGAGGGGGTCGTTGGAACCTTGGACCGGTGCCCGGGGCCCTAGGCCCTAGTCTTGTGGCGAGGGGGAGGAAGTAAGGCCGGGCTGGTACTGGGGGGGGGGGCGCTGTGGGGCTTTATTCACCACCTCACCTCCCCCCCCCCCTTCCCTTCCCTTCCCTTCCCTTGCCGGACTGGTACTGGGGGGACTGTGGGGCTTTAATCATCACCTCATTCCCCCCCCCCCCTCGCCTTTCTGGGTCTCGCTTTCCGTCTCTCCTGGTCGGTTATGATCTCCCATCATGTTGTCGGCCTCGGGCCGCAATCCATTGGATAGGTAACAGGCCCTGATACTAAAGGCGATGGGGGTGGGTGGGGAGAAGGGGGGTGTGTGGAGGCGTATGGGTCCCAAGTCGGTTAGAGGACGTACGGGAAGTCGGGGGGGGGGGGGTGGTGCCTGTTCGTTATGCACCTTAATACTTTTTATCATGGTTTTACCCTTCTTTATCACGGTTTTATCCTTCTTTATCACGGTTTTATCCTTCTTTATCACGGTTTTATCCTTCTTTATCACGGTTTTATCCTTCTTTATCATGGTTTTATCATTCGTTATCATGGTTTTATCATTGTTATGGCCTGTCGGGAGATTTTTGTGGCGCAGGCGAACCTGGATCCCCGGTGTGATCCAGAAGACGAGGGATTAACCCTCCAGTGCTACAGGATCGCCACACGGATCCCACATTTCCGGTCTGGCCAAGGCAACGTCAGCACGTTGTTTCTGTCCTATGCGACTCAGTACTGACTCCATCCCGCTAGAGTCCCCATCTCTGCGTGGTGTGCTCCGTGCCAGCAAGCGGGATTCGATCCCATCACCCTTGGTTTTGCCTTCATCGAATCTTTCTTATGTAGTTCTTTGTTGTTATAAAGTTGCCAAGGTGGGTAATTATAGAAATGGAAATGTTCTTTTAAAGGCGTAACCTTGGTAATGACACTGCTGGCGAAACGCGGGACCATTATAACAAAATGTTCTCGACCGTTATAATAAAAATCTTTTATAAACTTTCAACCAGAGATTCCTCTTAAACGCTAAATCTTGACAACAAAATACTTTCTAAAAGGCTTAACCATTTACGTTTGTATTTGAACATGGGCATAAAAACGTTTTCTATAAGCTCAAAAATGCCCAAGCAGTATAAGCAAAACTCGCGCTACCACCAACTCAGCCATCGGGGCGTCCCGGTGGCTAGTGGACAGCCAGTATGCAATGTTATACGGACCAGAGACCAAGGGGGGGGGGGGGGGGGGGGGGGTGGGGGGGGGGCTGGAGGAACTGGAGAGGCACCGAGCGTATTGCTATCACTGCCAGGACGGGGCTCCAGACCAAGGGCTGGGATCTGAGTTACTCCTGACTGACAGGTAACCGAGAGTCCGGTCGCTGGGGCGGCCTTAAAGTGGAACAAACGCTCGCCCGCCCCACTTAGGCGATCCGAGTGAACGGGAGAGGTGAACAGAACACTCTCCGTTACGCTCTTATGTTAAGCGCTCTTTGGCGAAAGCGCTCTTTGGCTAAAGTGCTCTTTGGCTAAAGCGCTCTTATGTTAAAGCACTCTTTGGCGAAAGCGCTCTTTGGCTAAAGCGCTCTTATGTTAAAGCGCTCTTTGGCGAAAGCGCTCTTTGGCTAAAGCGCTCTTATGTTAAAGCGCTCTTTGGCGAAAGCGCTCTTTGGCTAAAGGGCTCTTTGGCTAAAGCGCTCTTTGGCTAAAGCGCCATTTGGCTAAAGCGCTCTTTGGCTAAAGCGCTCTTAGGTTAAAGCGCTCTTTGGCTAAAGCGCTCTTTGGTTAAAGCGCTCTTATGTTAAAGCCATCTTAGGTTAAAGCTCTCTTAGGTTAATTTAAAAGCGCTCTTTGGTTACAGTGCTCTTAGGTTAAAGCGTTCTTAGGTTAAAGCGCTCTTTGGCTAAAGCGCTCTTTGGCTAGAGCGCTCTTTGGCGAAAGCGCTCTTAGGTTAAAGCGCTCTTTGGCTAAAGCGCTCTTTGGTTAAAGCCATCTTAGGTTAAAGCCATCTTAGGTTAAAGCCATCTTAGGTAAAGCTCTCTTAGGTTAATTTAAAAGCGCTCTTTGGTTACAGTGCTCTTAGGTTAAAGCGCTCTTTGGCTAAAGCGCTCTTAGGTTAAAGCGCTCTTTGGCTAAAGCGTTCTTAGGTTAAAGCGCTCTTTGGCTAAAGTGCTTTTAGGTTAAAGCGCTCTTTGGCTAAAGCACTCTTAGGTTAAAGCGCTCTTCGGCTAAAGCGCTCTTTGGCTAAAACGCTCTTTGGTTAAAGCGCACTTAGGTTAAAGCCATCTTAGGTTAAAGCGTTCTTACGTTAATTTAAAAGCGCTCTTTGGTTACAGTGCTCTTATGTTAAAGCGTTCTTAGGTTAATTTAAAAGCGCTCTTTGGCTAAAGCGCTCTTTGGCTAAAGCACTCTTTGGTTAAAGAGCACTTAGGTTAAAGCCATCTTAGGTTAAAGCGTTCTTAGGTTATTTTAAAAGCGTCCTTTGGCTAAAGCGCTCTTTGGTTACAGTGCTCTTAAATTAAAGCACTCTTAGGTTAAAGCGTACGTGGGTTAAAGAACTTCAATTTGTTGAGTGCCATTTGTGTTCATAAGCAACGGAAATGGGGTGTAATGGCTCTGCGTGTGGTAAGATTGGGGAGAGCTTTAGCCTATTTGTTACCGCCATTGGAGTTTGTGTGGTGAAATAAACGTGACGTTGCTGGGTTGTGGTGAATTGATATCGCTATGGTCGTATTAGGAAAACTACAGGTTTAATAATGCTAGTAAGATCTATTGAGCTGCCGTGATCTTTGACATTAACTACATCTTAGATGTGGGTATTTTTTGTCATACCATGGTCACCGACACTGGGGTATATCTTGATCTCTTAAACGTAGTTGAAGCGTGGTCCATGACACGTGGGTAACCCGTGGTCCGTGGGTAACCTTGTGGTCCATGACACGTGGGTAACCCGTGGTCCCTGACACGTGGATAACCCGTGGTCCATGACACGTGGGTAACCCGTGGTCCGTGGTTGAACCGTGGTCCCTGACACGTGGATAACCCGTGAACCCGTGGTCCATGACACGTGGGTAACCCGTTGTCCATGACACGTGGGTAACCCGTTGTCCGTGGGTAAACCGTGGTCCATGACACGTGGGTAACCCGTGGTCCGTGGGTAAACCGTGGTCCATGACACGTGGGTAAACCGTGGTCAATACTGATCTGGTAACAGTTGCAGGCGGAAAAGACGTCTCACAACGACCGGCAACAGTAGCAACGGCAACTCAAACTGACACAATGATTGAACAAATTCCCGGAGGGAGGGATTAAAAAACTACGCTTAGTGCGAATAGTGACGAATTGTACGATGTTTTATTCATTAACTTGTTATGTCTAGTCAAGACATCGCCTTCTACCGGCCGAGGGTCCGCCCAATCCTCTGCCCCCCACCCCTCCCCGACAACCCTCCCCCACCCCACCTCGACCACCTTCCCCCACCCCTCCCCGACAACCCTCCCCGACAACCCCCCCCCACCCCTCCCCGACAACCCTCCCCCACCCCTCCCCGACCGCCCTCCCCCACCCCTCCCCGACAACCCTCCCCCACCCCTCCCCGACAACCCTCCCCCATCCCTCCCCGACCACCCTCTCCCACCCCTCCCCGACCACCCTCCCCCACCTCTCCCCGACCACTCCCCTCCCCCCCAACCTCACCCGAGTTCCCCCTTTTAATTTGAGATCCCGGGTCGCAGTGGTGCGTGTGTTCCTCCTTCCCTTTCACAGACCCATCGATTACCTGGTCAAATAAAACGCCGCTCTCCCACAGTCTGCAGGGCTAGTTTATCCAATCCCCCCCCCCCTCCTGCGGGTCAATTCTTAAAGCAATCAGGCATAATCCTGTTGGATTCCCGACTAGAGATCCTGACAGATGCGTTCAGTGACTGATGAGGTGCGCTGCGTCTGTTGTTTACGTCCGGATTACCGGGAGACTGATGGAGTGGGTCACGTGGTCACTGCGTCACGTGGCCAGTGTCGCACGTGGCCTGTGTGACACGTGGCCAGTGTTGACACGTGGCCAGTGTTGACACGTGGCCAGTGTTAACACGTGGCCAGTGTGACACGTGGTCACTGCGTCATGTGGCCAGTGTGCCACGTGGTCAATGTATCACGTGGTCATTGTATCACGTGGTCCTCACTGCTTTACGTCCCCCTGTGAGAGACCATAGCTTTCATGGCTACTCTGTAGTACCCTTATCCCTTCCTAGTGACGGCACGTGGATCGGCGGTTCGCGCCTAGCTGTGGCCATGTCTGTGTGGGCGCATGATAAAGATTCCATGTCCTTCTTCGCAAAGAAGAGGGGGTTGACCGCGGGGGCATGGCTCCACTCTCCCTTCCTTCTCCCATTAACGTGATACGACCAAAAAGGGTTAAAGCGTCCTGAATAAATCAACAAACCAACCCTTCTTAGGGACGTGACAGAACCTGGTTACAATGACGTCATCGCTGGTCAATGCACTTATTCCCGGAATGGAATGCTGTCTCAATGTTATATAAATCTCATCTTTGTTGACCCATTGCTTCTGATCTGCAAAGAACGGGAAACCCCTGGTGTACCCCCGTAGTTTACCCACCTAGTTTACCCACTCTTTAACAGAAGTCGATATCATATTGAATCTCGAGATAGGGGGCTGGCTCAGTTACCCGAGTTGCAGTCCCCCTTGCGGCTAGCTCCCCATGCCGTCACCCCACCTACGTCCACCCCTCCCTCCCACTCCACCCCCCCCCCCACCTCTCCTCTCTCCCCTGAGATTGATTGTGATACATGGCAATTTCGGAGCTATTTGGGGGCCCACCAGTGACGTTTAAAGTGGCGTTAGCAGAGGTGATTTGTGAACGGACCCGTGGGACTGACTTACGGGTGGATGCGGGTTAATGCCACTGTCAAGGGTGGCCGGCGGGGGTGCCGGAGGGGGGGGGGAGAGGGGAGGTCGAGGGCATGCGGATTAGTGGGATGGTGGAAGGTCTGCCATGTATGGTCTCACTATGACTGATCTGGAGAGGGGGTGGCGGGCAGGGGAGGGGGGGGGGGCGAATGTAGAAGGGTGGAGGGGTGGGAAGGGTCTTGGCTGGTAAACTCTCCCCCTATGACGATCTGGTCGCTAGGGTGTGTTACATGTCTGCAGGCGGCCTGGAGGGTTTCCTTCGTTAATTGATTGAGATGGGACTTTCTGAAGGTCACGCCGCCCTCTACTGTCGCCACGAGACGCCGGGTGCTGACTTCTAATGGGCCTTGCTTTAGGGTTTGGCAGTGCGTGTGTGTGTGACAGGGATTGAAGGGTGGGGGGGGGGGGGGCAATTCGTATCCGTGCCCGGCTGAATGGCCAAATAGGGGTATGTTTGTGACGACCGGCACCAAGAGAAGGAATAGGGGAGACGGGACTCAGGAGATGGGATAGGAGAGACCGGAATCGGGAGACGGGATAGGTGGACTGGAATCGGGAGACGGGATAGGAGACTGGAATCGGGAGACTGGTTAGGGGAGACTCGGGGAGACGAGACTCGGGAGACTGGACTCGGAAGACGGGACTCGGGATAGGGGAGACTGGGCCTCGGGAGACGGGCTAAGAGACAATGGACCCGGGAGGCAGATTGTAGCACCCCCAGCGATATCACCCAGCCCCCCTGCCCCCCCACCCCTCCCCACCCCCACGGTCCATCTGCCAAACATCCCAAATACCTGTAATAATAGCACGGGTTGTAAGCCCTGACTGACCCAGCTTCTGAAATATTACCTCGCCTGGTGAGCGTAGGACCTGCCCCCCCCCCCCCCTGCCTCCGCCCCGCCTTCCACATAGATATCGCATCTCCTACCCCCTTACGTGGCGTTAGGTTTTACAAGGACGAGCCCCCCAGGATCGCCCATCGGCTATCCTAACACACGTCAGTCCGCCTGGCTTACTTACCCCTTCACTAATGGCCGGTCCTCGCAGCGCTCCCTATCGGCGTGTGCCCCTTACAATCCTTAAAAGCCCTCCGTCGGGACACGAGGCCCTTACTTTCTCTGACCCTCCCCCCCCCCCTCCCCCGCCCACCCTCGCATCCTCTCCCTTCCGCCCTCTCCCTCCCCTCCCCTCTCCCCTCTCCACTCCCACTCTATCTCCATTCCCCTTCCACTTCCTTTACTACTTACTAGTGGGCAATACTGTAACAGCGCACTCACGGGTTGCCACAACTTGTCAATTTCATGTGGTATGGGTTTGTAGTAATAGCCGCGTTATACATTGCGTTGCTAAGGATACGTTTGTCCGATAAACGTTTCCATGGTCCGAATTGTTACATTACGTTGCTTTGAGGTGTTTACTTTTCCTACTTTATTTGGAGTGTTGTACATGTCTCACGCGCCGGCGGTGGTCATGGTGATTCCCGGATGGCTGGTGGGGGGGGGGGGGGGGTCACCGAGTGTGAACTGCACACCTGTGCCGCCAGACACAACGGTTGTCTGCGGCGGCTGGGGTGATTACAGTGGCGATAAATACCGCCCCGCCTCCTCCCCCCCCCCCTCCCTCCCTGCCCCCACCCATCACGCCTCACCCCTGCGTGTCGTAGAAACGGACTGGTGAACGCAATGACCCCACTCCACGAATCGGCTTGTCCCCGCTACCTGCTGCCCCTCCCACCCCCTTTCAATTATAGACCGCGTCATCTGCACGCCAGCCTCCCCCCCCCCCTCCCCCTCTCCGCCCGGGAGACAAGCGTAATAAAGACGAACACGTTCTGTGCATATAATACAGGTTGAACCCAAGTTCGCACCTTGCTAGCGCCATGGCCGTGTGACATATTCATGTCCGCTGCTCACCGCCAGTTGTTTTTCCCGCACGATGTCATTCTAATTCCCCCCCCCTCCCCCCTCCTCCTCCACCACCACTCCGTACAGCTGCCAATAACGCCCCGTTACTGGCCGTCCCTGTACCTCTTCCTCAGTCACCTATCCATTATGAAGGAAACTGGTGAACTATCCAGATTTGCGACACGCTGGCCGTACCAGCAGAGTGGTGTAGGAGCAGGGAGGGTGGGTGGAGGGGGGGGGCGTCCCCCTCTCCCCCGTTACATCACCTACTTGTCTTGCCACCTCGCCCCCTCCCTCCCCCTTAGATTAAATCAGCTCTCCGTCAGATGGATGGAGGCGTAAAAACGATTACATTCATTAGTCCATTGCAGAACACGAAATTAAAACCAGTTGATGTTCAGATTTCATGCATAAAAAATTTCCTCGTACATGAGATCGATAACAAAGGGGAAACATTATTCCGCATCAGAAAGGCGTTGATTGTCCGTATATCTTGATTGGCTGTATATATTGATTGATCGTATATCTTGATGGTCCGTATATCTTGATTGGTCGGATATCTTGATTGGTCGTATATCGTGATTGTTCGTATATCTTGATTGGTAGTACGTCTTGATTGGCCGTATATCTTGATGGTCCGTATATCTTGATTGGTCGTATATCTTGATTGGTCGTATCTTGATTGGTCGTATATCGTGATTGTTCGTATATCTTGATTGTTCGTATATCTTGATTGGTAGTACGTCTTGATTGGCCGGATATCTTGATTGGTAGTACATCTTGATTGGTAGTACGTCTTGATTGGCCGTATATCTTGATTGGTAGTACATCTTGATTGGCCGTATATCTTGATTGACCCTATGTCTTGGCTCACTTATTCGCGTTGCATACGGTGCTCGCTTTATTACGGTAGCTACGGGCATTCTTTTTTTATGCCATAAATAAAAATGCGAGATTTAAAGAACAGCGTTCGTTTCTCAAGGTCGTATGGTGTGCAGGTCTGTCGGGATAGGTCGATTGGGGGGGGGGGGGTGACGGGAGTGGTACGGAAGCAGGGCAGGGGGAGTGGATAAGGGGGAGCTGATAGGGGGTGGTGTCATTTGTTTGGAATGTGTCTCGATCGATAAAGCTTTCTTTGGCAGACCCCTGATAAAGCCATCGTGTGTATAGTGGGGGGAGGGTAGGGGGGCATCAGGGGGGGGGGGGGTCGTACACACCCTCCCCCTCTACATTTATACCCAGCGAGCCGCTGTCGTAATCCATGGCTGATATGGACACGCCAGAGCCTAACCTGCCAGCCAACCAGCCCGCCAGGCCTCGTGCCCGCTCTATGCCCATAAACCTGCACCCCAGCCTCCCTTTCCGCATCGGTACCCTGAACCCGCCCCTCCACCCTACCCCGCGTCACCTCATGTGTCTCTCTCTAATAACGCCCCCCCCCCCTGCCTTCCCATCCGCCCTGAGTGCCACGTCTGTTGGTGCAGGAAGACGACCCGATCCATTACCTACATTGACCTTCAGACTCCTTGTACGCGACCTTCACACTCGCTGGATCGCTCTGTTACTCAGTCACCCTTTCCTTTCACTCCATTTCGAGGGGTTTCCCTCCTCCATCTTGCTTGGCTCCACTCCACCCCACCCCCAATCCCCTACTCCCTCTTTGAGCTTGTCTCTTGGCTTGACTACCCCCCCCCCCACCTTACCCATTCCCAATTCCATACTCCCATACTTTGAGCTTGTCTCTCGACAGATAGCGGGGGTATTAGCTCACCTACACTTAGTCAAACAGGATAGTTGCTTCTCTTCTCCACAAATACACTCCCTATCTGCCTGCGTCTGCCGCCTCGCTTCCTCGCTGTACACGCCGCCACCGCTGTACACGCCGCCACCTACACGCCGCCACCGCTGTACACGCCGCCACCGCTGTCTACATATTGTATGCGCGTGGAACATTTCATTGTGTCGGTAGCCATAACATTTCCTGCGATGCGCCGGTTTACATGAAATAAAGATGGCGTCAAGCCGGGCTCGTGACTGATAATCTGGGATCTGGAAGGGGGATGGGGGGGGGGGGGGGTCCAGTGTCTCGATTTTGCAAAATTCTATTTGTCGAATGTCGTTTTTTCACGGCGTTTCGTTTCGTGTTTTGGCTCAGTTCAGTTACTTTTTTTTTTCTAAAATATGTGTGTCGATATTCTTTATTCCCCAGTGTCGGAATTTGGAGGTCAGTGTCGAATGTCGATTTTTCAAGTATGCTTATGTCGCGTGGCGCCATTTACTCCTTCCAGACCCCTACGTATATGAAGGATGCCGAGTTTTTCAAAGAAGATATTGACTTGGTCCGCGCCGTCTGCTTAGCCTACCGATTTGACCCTTTCGCGCCTTTTTTCCCCTCGTTGCAGACGACACCGTGGTGAGCAGCGGTTGGCACCAGAATGGCGACTTCATTGTAGCAGGCGGCAGCCCGGGACGCCCCTGCCGCCGGAAGCTGCAGCTAGGGGCGACACTCTCCAACAGTAGTACTCTGGTGAACCAGCAGGTGGCGCTGCCGCAGATCCAAGTGACTTCCTACACGTGGAGTCCCACCTCCAGCCCGTCCACGCCCCACAGACAGGGTCGACTTAATATGTAAGTCATGCAACTACATGTATTTTGTTTTGAGTTGTGTTCTCGATGAGAGACTGCCAGCTGCTGTATATATATATGCCTTTGTCAAATCGTCGGGACATTTTTTTAACGACAGACGGTTTTTGATTTATGTGAGTGTTGTTTGGGAGAAGGTGGACCAATGCGATGCAATACAAGGGATGGACGTCAGTCCTTGGGTATGGCATTTAGGGTCGTAACAAGACAGATATCTAGGCCTACTACTCAAAAGTCGTCCTGATATTTTGACCTGAAACTAAGACCGATTTGCCGAACTGACCGAAACTGACTTGCTGCTAGAGACCGTAAAGCTAACCAGAACACTTTTTCCTCGGTTTATTGGGAGTTTTCGGGTGATAAGTCGGTTCATTTTCACGTCAAGCAATCGCTCGATCGATGGAATGGTAGCGACAAAGGTCATGTACATATGAGTGAAATTAAATTTGAAATGAGGCTGCTGTTGGTGAGGTTGGTTGGTGGGTTATTCAGGACGCTTTAACCATTTTTGGTCATATCGCGTCAATGGGAGAAGGAAGGGAGAGTGGAGCCATGTCCCCGGGGGTAACCCCTACTCTTTGCGAAGAAAGACATGGGATCTTTATCCTGCGACCACACAGATATGGCCACAACGCGGCTCGAACCATGGATCCACGCGCCGTTAGGCTCTCAGGGGACCAGAGCACTCAATGCGAGCGCTCTAACCCGGTGAGGAAGGGATGACATGGGGGTGACGATAGCTAGGACCGTGTCTGAGGGTCAGGCCATAGAACAGGAAACACATAAGACAGGGATGAATGTGTCAGATGATCAGTTTATGAGGGGACATATATTTCAAAGTGCACAGAATGGTGACAGGGTAGACCAATATTACGTTTTATTGTCACAGTTAGTCGCTGAACTGTTGAGATGACACCCATAAATAGACCAATATAGAGCCGAGTTATTGCTGCCCACCCAGATATAGACCTATAAATAGACCAATATAGAGCCGAGTTATTGCTGCCCACCCATATATAGACCTATAAATAGACCAATATAGAGCTGCGTTATTGCTGCCCTCCCAGATATAGACCTATAAATAGACCAATACAGAGCAGAGTTATTGCTGCCCTCCCATATATAGACCTATAAATAGACCAATATAGAGCAGAGTTATTATTGCCCACCCATATATAGACCCATACATAGACCCATATATAGACCCGAAACGCTCAAATTTACAGTGAAAATCTGAAGGGGTTACTCCATTAAAAACAGATAACAGCCTATATATGCAATCTTTTCTCTCATTTTCAAATAAATGTATTCATGAGAAAAATTGCAACGTAACTTAAGTTTCCCGATGACGAGGAGGGGGGTATGCGTGCGGGTGGCGGCTTGAAATATCTAGGCTGCTACCAAGTTTTCCGCCTATTGTGGTCACGTCAGGTTATCACGTGACCGGAAGTTCATAAACATCCATATTTCGCAAATCTAAGCTCGTATCGTGTCTTTGAATCAACACGTGTATATGCGTGAAACAAGTGAACTTAGATCAATCCAGTGGAACCCCGCTATTAAGACCACCTACGGGACTGAGCAAATGTGGTCTCATTGGCGAAACTTCCCCATACATAGATAGTGGATGAAATGATAAAACTCCACAATTAGATTTAGTCATGCGTAGTGCTAAAGAATACCGATAGATATTCTGGCAGTAATCATCTGTATATAAATACAGACATGTACATCGCTGTATACATATATAACTGTGTTGGTTTCCTTGCGCGCAACTGGTCCCCCCCCCTCCTCCGGTACCCCGTAGTGTCATCATGTCGCCAAGAGATTCCGGTCACGTGACTATGTCCGTGCCACCAGATGCCTTCTAATTTTAGAATCGGTTTTCCAGTTTCTCCCCCAAATTGTGAACGTCGTAATCTATGAAGTCAGTCTGTCTCGGGCAGGCAGCATGAGGTGACATCACCTTTGGTTTTTTTGGCTCTCTCGTCGAGTGGTTTATCAAGATATTGACACTGATACTGATATGTATTGATCCGGCTCTCGTGATTGACAGCATTGCTTGGGGTCTGAAAGGGGTAAATGGCGACACGCGACAGAGGCATATTTGAAGATTCGACATTCTACATTGACCCTCATTGGCCCTCGAATTCCGACACTGAGGATCTGAAAAAACGATATTGACTCAGATAGTGGCAGTTTAGAGACGAAATCGGCACCCAACTGAGCCACAAAGCGACACGAAAACGGAAACGGAAGCGAAACGTCGTAAATATCGACATTCGACACTGAGAATTTGCTGTATATCTTGTCATCTAGTAGACTCAAGAACTGCTGTTAAAATTAACACGGTGGGAGTCCACTTAGTGCGGTTAGTTGTATTATATTGGGGGTCGTCACCATGTGGCTTAGGTAGCCTGACCGGCTATTGTCGCCTGTGTTCTACTAGGCCAGTCCAAGCGGCCGGTGCGTGGTTCGGATCCTACATGTGCAAATATCTGCGTGTGTGTAGGGAGATGGGACTCTTGTACACAATGTCAGAATGTGATCTACAGAGGTTGAACTGTCCTACTTAAACCAACCGATTAAACAGCCAAGCTAGTTCTGACATGCAAACCGACCAGCACATAATTAAATTCTATTGGTTGATATATCTTATGCATTTTTCTCATGCAATTGCTGGATAAATATCAGAAATATACAGCGATTCTGATTCTGAGGAAAACCCCGGCGTCCTGTGTCATTTGTCGCACAAATGACGCATTTCATTTGGCTGTGTGGAGACATGGAACTAATTGTAAATATATAGTGACCAGACTACGCAACCTTTCATTGAAATTGATGTCCCATAATTTGTCCGATGTCCCATAATTTTAAGGGGCTCTGGGACACTGGGACCAAGGATTATACACTCTCCTTGCTGGGACCCACCCACTGGTCTACCTATCAGAATCACTGAATATATATATATACGAGTTGTGTCACGTTCTGCCAAACTGGAAGCCCCAGTAGATCTAATAAATCTGGCAAGAACCTCACGTTGTCACATTGGTACGGAGTTCTTCTTCGTGAGTGCTTTGCCAAAGATTCGTGCCCTTTGGAAGGGACAGTCGGATGAATTAGGGATATGGGGTAGGTGGGGAACAGGGGACAGAGGGGAATATAGGGCCTATGTTACAAACGCACTTTTATTTTGCTTGACAGCGTACTTGACGTTGGCCCGCTTTCATTCATCACATCAGATTAGTAAAATTCCTACACCTGCCCAAGTAATCTAGCTTTGTTGCTAGTGCGCCTGTGTTTTTGTATGTGTGTGTTTTTTTTTACGCTGCTTATAGGGCTATAAAGTCTCGTTCGATTAGACTTCCGGTTTACTCATTTTGGGGACAAACAAACGAAGCACATGTTCGGAACGAGTTTAGAATCTCTGCGCACACTGGTATCCTGACTATCTGTGACGTAGGGCACTAGGGGTGACGTGTATGTTACGCAAAGAGAGAGACTGGGAACCAGACTACCTGCGCAAAAGCCAGGCGCCGAGAGGTGGGTCCATTGCAGAAGGCCTGGCGCTATGATTAAGAATATTTAAGAAATATAGCTTCACAAAACGGATAGATGACATATTTTTTATTCGTTTGCGCCATCACAATGACGAATATTTGTTACGACGGGACAATACGACTGAGAAAATAAAAAAAAATTGCATTTCCTACGAAAACGAGGCATTATGACGTCACACGGATTCTCCCCGGTGACAACGTTGGCGCAACGCTTCAAACAGAAAACTTACAAAAATGAAGAAACTTGGTCTTTTCGTGATCCAAAAGTGATACGAAAACATCCAACTGGTCTTATTTTATCTTTACCATGTGGTTTAATGACGCACCCGTGTGTTGTTACTCCATGCACTGCACATTTTGACAGCGGAATGGTTAAGTCGATCACTTGCTCTCGCCATTTTTGTTACCGCGGAGGCACGCGAAACTCTGTGACGTCACTCTCTGCTTGGTGAACTTGCGAAAGCCCGGGTGCAGGGCTAAATGTAGAACGTTATTTTTAACTTTCGAGTGTTTTGAAGACGGATTTGTCCTTGTATATTCCCAAAGTTCTGCGCTTCATCGCCTCCAAATATTTGAACGTATATCTCCCTTAGCCATGTTTAGTGAAATGGTACTCATAATCTTTAGAATAAACCTGGAAAGAAATTGACTTATAGCTGCCTATACTTCAACATGGAGCACGTGTGTTTGTTTGTCCCAAAAACTGAAGTATCGCGGCCCGATCGCGAGAACTGTATAGCCCTATAAGAGGTCTAGCTGAAGCTTGCACAACGTTTAATCTGCTGGTAGCAGGTAGGCGTGCTTCGGCGGTAATCATCGCTATCTCGAAGTGGGTCAAAGTCCAGTGCACACGCCGTCGTGGTTCGTTCGTGTCAACATGTGCGTTACACTGGCGCGAAGCGGGTTCGTAGAGAAATGGACAACGCTCTCGCGCTGACGTTGTCATGGCAACGATAGTGCGCGTGGTGACGTCACGGGACACGTGGCGGAAGACAAGTGGCACGTGGTTGTTTGGAAGGATGCCGAATTGCAGGCATGCCCTAATATCATATGTCTATCTATATTTGACGAGATAATGATATGAACCGATACGACGGAGGGAATACTAAATATAGTCAAAATACCATTGTACGCGGGATCGCGGAGTGGTGGTGATGGAGGTGGAGGTGTGGTGATGATTAGAGCACCTGGGCGCCTGGACTGAGTAGAGCGTTGTCGATAGGACGTGAAGTAGTCGGACCCGCCGCACACAACGGGGGTCCTGGGTTGTATATATTATATATACATGAGTCTATATAAGACAAGTGGATCTCGCCGCCGTTACAATGACTCGCTCCAAGGTTCGCCGGCCGAGAGCGCGGTTGTCCCTGTCACACCACAGGTCGGCCGCTCACCTGGCCCTGGTCGCCGCACCGCTAAACATAAAGGCCTCCGATCCAGGAGCCACGGGCAAGAACGGACGGCGTAGTAGAGGCGGTCCCGTCGTCAAACGGGAAGCACGGATCAATGAACGCAATCTGGATTTGTCGGCGAAGACCCCCGGGCTAGCCGCCGCTGCCAGCCGGCAGAAGCTGGCGGAGTTCTGGGTAGGGGAGGATTGTCTGGATAGTGAGGCCGCCGCTGGGGGTGGCGGGGACGTTGCTCCAGTGACCGCTGGGGGCCGGAGATGGCCCAGATCCAGAAACGGGTAGGTCCTATAGTCCAGATAGGCAACGTGGGTGATGTTTACAGGATGTCACATTGTGAACTCCTACTAAATGTATGACTGCCAGTGCAGGAGAAGAGGGGGGGGGGGGGTGAATGAACCAACAGCCCAGTGGCCTATTTCACGTACATTGGGTGATTTGTCAGCCGGCTGCGGGGCATAGTCCGCTAAAATCGCCCTTCGTTTACATGACAACTTTAGCCGACTAAACCCCGTACTACCGTGATCGACTAAAGTGCGTTTGTGAAATCCGCCACTGGCGCAGGTGTCATGATTCGAAACCATGACCAGTTAGTCTGCACTATAATGGTCTAAACCCGCTTACGGTCTGAGCTTGGGAGGGGGGCTGACGGGGTTATGACCTGTCTAAACTGGGGGTGCATGCCGACAACTGAATTGCACCAAGTTGGCTAGCCTGAGTGTTCAGACGTTACAGTTTGACAGTCTGATGCTTACTGTAACAGTCACAAGAACAATTGTCAAGACTGTACCGTCTGAACATTCAGGCTACAAGTTGGCCAGACTGATGGTGACCAGATGGTGATAATCCTAGTTTCGATATACCATTCAAACTGTTCCGTTGACTGTCAGTGGACAGATATTGGACGGGTTGCGGGTACGCAGCGGCGCAGCCTGCCAGGGCAGTCCAGCCCAGTGAACGTACGCGTCAGTTACCGATTTGCGTGACCGAGACTCTAAGATATGTGTGTACAATGTATTGGTTGGTTCGATACAACCAGAGATACTATACGATGTGAGCCGGGGTTGACGTCACAGTGGGTTTACGTCACAATGTGGGTAGATGACATGTGATTGGTGTGAAGCCCCTTTTCAGGCCTTTATATTCCATATTCAAAACAAGCTGGAAGAGGAGTATAAAACACAATTCTGGAAAACTTTAAGATCGAGCACTGGCACATCGGGAGGGGGTAATAAATTACGAACATATGCAACCTTAAAATCTAATTACAACATGGAACCTTATCTCGGTGCTGGACTACCTAAGAAATATCAACGGTGGTTTGCCAGACTCAGACTATCAAGCCACCAACTCGAAATCGAGCTCGGCCGATACAATAAGCCAATACCAGTACCTGCCACAGAACGTGTATGTAGACAGTGTACATCTGGGTGTGTGGAAGATGAGATTCATTTTATGTTGCATTGCGAAAAATTCTCTAAGCATAGAAAAATACTTAAAACCGAAATTATGGGGTTGGGGTTATCCTTTAGTGGGGAGGGACATAAAGGCTTAAATGACCTGCTCTCAAGCGATCACCCTGCGGCACTGTTTGCGGTCGGTAAATTTATCGACGTAGCCATGAAACAACGTGTGTAAAATGTTCTGTTTCTGTGTTCTCGTTGCATGGCAACACGCGTGTATTTACATGTCGTAGACCAAATAAAGAATTGAATTGAATATATATATTAGGCCAAAGATCATATATATAATAACTTACATTAGAATCTCTGATCTTATCATTACCCGATAAGGCTACATCGTCACCCGCTATCGGAGGGCAACCAGGGTGGGTAGAGTAGTAGGGGCGAGTGATGGTAGCTCGCTGAATGCCTACACGGCCCATATAAAGGGGGCTTTTTATAACTGGCTATTGAGTCACGTCGTGCGATTATCTGCCTCAGAGGGGAGATTTGGGAGTTTGTTCAACGTGTTTCGTGAGATTGCCCCCGCCCTACCCCCCCCCCTCCCCCCCCCCTCCTCACCCCCACCGCCACCCCTCACCTGATACATCGGCCCAGTCCGGACGTTGTTATGTATGCTGGATTTTTGTTTTTTTTCGTAGTGTTTGCCTTACGTCGTTCCTGGAGATGCAGTGGTTGGAAAGACCCCGGCGTGGGTGAGGGGGGGGGGGGGGGGGCAGCGGCGGTGAGACGGTGAGAGGGTGCTGCGGGGGGTGGGGGTAGGGGGGGGGGTAGTAATAACAACGGTGTGGGATGCTAACATCAGGCGCCGTTTGGTCTTGGTTTTTTTCCCCTCTCGTTTCAATGAACTGATGTATTGAGATGGCTTTGTTGTCGGGTTGTCCTGTACACACACACACACACACCGTGGGGCATTCCAGTTTAGTTCATTGATTGGCCCTCGGTTGCGTTGGAAACCGGCCAGATGGGTTGCCAAGCCAGACGGGTCGAGTGCAAAGTGAGGGGATCGCTCGGGACCGCTCTCCGGACGTCTGCTCTTTGACAACCACTTTTGGTAGACCATTCGTAGGGAGCCGTTCCCTGACATCCGCTCCCAATCAAACGCTCTCCCTGTCAACCGCTCGTTGGCTGCTCTGTCGACCGCTCTGTTGACCGCTCCCTGTCGACCGCTCCCTGTCCTGCGTGGCGTGACCAGGCGTGGCGTGGCGTGGCCAGGCGTGGCCAGGCGTGGCCAGGCGTGGCCAGGCGTGGCGTGGCCAGGCGTGGCGTGGCGTGGCCAGGCGTGGCGTGGCGTGGCGTGGCGTGGCCTGGCGTGGCGTGGCCTGGCGCGGCGAGGCGTGGCGTGGCCAGGCGTGGCGTGGCGTGGCCAGGCGTGGCGAGGCGTGGCCAGGCGAGACGTGGCGTGGCGTGGCGTGGCCAGGCGTGGCCAGCGTGGCGTGGCCTGGCGCGGCGAGACGTGGCGTGGCCAGGCGTGGCGAGGCGTGGCCAGGCGAGACGTGGCGTGGAATGCGACGAAGAATCCGATGAGAGAGAGCTTCAATACAGTTTCCACGGTGTGTTGAATTTAGCCCTCGGCGAGCGGAAATTAGCAGCGCCAAAGTCGTTTTGGCGATGTCATTGTATTGCACTGCGTCTCAATGGATCTCTTCTTGTCGCACTGCTGCCAATCGCATGGTCCGCAGCTCTATTGGTTCAATTTTTCTGTCCCCGGTTCTGATTCAGTCGAGTTTTTGCTGTGCCACACTTGTGAACCCTTGCTCAGTGTCCCCAAGGCAGCGTCTGTTGACTTCCATTCGCCTACCAAATATTCGGTTTTTCCCATTTAGGCCTTTTTTTTTTATTTTCATGAATAGACTGACGCAGAACTTTGACGAGAGGCACCCTGTGGCCTAGTCGGTGGCACGTTCGGTTGTTGCCGATTGCGGTCTGCTGGGCCAGTCCGATCCACCGGTGCATGGTTCGAGCCCCACCTGCGCAAATGCCTTTGTGTTTGTGCATGATAAAGCAAGCATCACTTTCATCGCAAAGAGTTACTCCCTCCCGGAGACATGGCCCCTTTTCTCATCTTACCTTTCCCATTGTCGCGATATTACCTGCATAAGTTGAAGCATCCAACTTAAACCAGCCAACCCGCCAAACTACATTTACTGATGTAATATTATCCATGCTCTGGTTCTGACGTGCAGAGCGACTAACACCGACTTGTCGATGGTTAAACCGTCTGTCCCTTACTCAACCGAACCATTCCAGTCAGAGCCCAGTGGAGTAGTGAAGGGGGTACCAACCAGCCTTTGCCTGTCTTGAGGGGGATTACTATTGTCTCTCCACCCTTGTGGCTGCGGCTGACAATCTCGCCACTTGATGGGAGAGACGATGGTCCGGAGAGCGCTTGGCCTTCCCGTCAAATGCCCGCCAAATGCGACCTTCAAGTGTCGTCTGCTTCTGGCCCAGGCGCTTAGTGCAGATGCACTTAGCACCGCCACCGGGGATGAAAGGGGAATTGGTTGTAAGGAGAAGGTAGGATGGCAGTGTGGGGCCGGGATGGGGGGGGGGGGATTCGGAGAAACAGGATGCGAAGGCACCCCGACGGGTCTGAAGTGAGGGCGCAGTTCTAAATGGACTAAAGGTGACGTTATCTCAATCGGGTGGGGGGGGGGGGGGTATGCTGCTGCTGCGAGCCTTTCTGTCTGTCCATCACTGTGGTCAGACTCAATGGTCGGCTTGCCGTCTGGCAGACGAGCCCTACCTCTTACTCCCCCCCCCCCCCTCCCGCTCTTCCGGGCCTCCCGCCCACGCTCTTTGACGCAAAACAGAAGCGCTGTCAATCAATGGGTATTGACGATTTCCAATGGTCGACCTATATACGTGTCCTGGGATGGCAGGTGACGGTGGTGCGGGTGGGGGGGGGGGGGGTGCAGTCGCCCTGGAATCACCCCTCGTCCGGTCGAACCGCTGACTAAAGGTAATTTTAGGAAAACAATACGTTGGAAGCCTTGACAATCACCAGCCACGGCTATCTGCCCCTAGCGATTGAAAGGTACAATCTAGGGCACCAGCCATGGAGGAAGGAGGCAGGGAGGAAGGTTTCCGGTGCCGCGGTCGGAGGCGGCCACAATGGCACCATCACCGTGGCGTTGTAACGCCTGCAGCATTGTGTGCAGCGGGCAGCGTGGTGCCGCCGCAATCTAACCAGAGAAATGATTATTATTACGCTGTATTTAGTCTACCTGGAAACGGGAAATGGAGGCTCCGCCATTATGATCGCTGTGAGGTAGGGAGGGTGGCTGGATGGAGGGATGGATGGATGAATGATGGCTGGATGGATGGACGGATGAATGGATCCATGACTGGGCTCGCGCTAGGATATTTTTTTCATTAGCCAATTTGGCTAATTCCGTGGAAAAACATTAGCCAAAATTAGCCAAATATATTAGTTATAAATTGGTTATAAATCTCATAATTGGAGATGAATGTAATAGATCTACCATGTAATGTGAACATGAATAAAAATGTGTTTTATAGTTGAAATTTTAAATAGATCTACCATGTAATGTGAACATGAATAAAAATGTGTTTTATAGTTGAAATTTTATATTCGCCATTTTGGCGAGTGTCCAGGAAGTTCTTATCGCCAAATCCCGAATTTTCTCGCCAAATGGCTATTGGCGAATGCTAACGCGAGCCCAGCATGATGGCTGGATGGATAGACGGATGGTCGGAGCCGGCATCCGCTTCCTCTGGAACAGGAAATGTCAGGTGGTGCGCTCAATCCGAGACGAGAAAACTTTCTGGATCAGTGACCATCAGCGAGGGTGTGGGGAGGGTGAATGGGAGAGAGGCGAGGGGTGTGTGTGAAGGGGGGAGGGGGGGGGGGGGCAGCAGGCCAACAGAGATACCGGAAGACAAAGAGGAAGTGTGTGGATGAGCGATGGGGAGGCGAGGTGGCCGCGTGCGTCTGTATGTATCTCGCCTGGGTTGAGTCTCCCTCCCCCCAGCAGCAGGCTGACCTGACTCTCCCTGTCAGGCTGCAGACTGCGTGCTTCCTCTCGCTGAAGGTCATGCTTTGGCGCTGACGGCTGGCGCAAACCGTCACTGAGCCGAGCAGTGGTGATGGATGACCTAGGAAAACCTAGGCAAACCTAGGCTGTGTGGTATCTGTCCTTCGTCATGAATCCCCCATGGCATTTATTCTCCCGGTTTAACTCATATCGGTTAGACAATGATCTATTGTCATAAAAGACAATGATCTAGGCATCAATCCCCCCCCCCCCCCCACACAACCCACATCGACCTCGTTAATGTCTTAATGTCTTGACCTGACTGACCTATCAGAGATAGTGCGCGATCCACCTCTCAGTCCGAAGCCTCTCCCACCGTGAGGACATGGCTTAAAGCCATTGACTGGCGTTTGTGTGGCTGTGTGACTGTGCAGCAGCCCGTCCAATAGGTCACCGGGAGGGTGGGGGGGAGGGTAGGAGGTGGGAGCACTGCAGAGCCGAGCCAAAAATCCCCCCCCCCCCTGAGATAATGGGACACAATTGTTGTCGTCATTGGATGTCGCCATTGCCGCGTATTAGGGGGCATTGCCGTGTCTAAGGGAGCATTGCCGCGTCTAAGGGGGCATTGCCGTGTCTAAGAGGACATGGCCGCGTCTAAGGGGGGCATTGCCGCTTATAAGGGGGTTAATGCCGCGTCTAAGGGGGCATTGCCGCGTCTAAGGGGGCATTGCCGCGTCAAAGGGGGGCGTCATTGGAAGGAAATTTTGCGCCGTGATGGATGCCCAGGTAGTTATTGTGGCTGTGGCGGAGGCTGAAGGAGGCAGTCTCGAAGGTCAAAAAAACATCTGACCCCCCTGCACCATTCCTGTCTGTCTCCATGCCTACCTGGCTCTCCCCGCCTCCTCCCCCCACCAGATGTCTCCTGTGACGACCAGTGTCCGTACGACTGCTGCAGCCTTCTTGCTACTTGTGACCAAGCCATATTGAGCCATCCACGTCCCGGGTTGGTGGTTGAGACGCCATCTAGTGGCGAAGTGTGAGATAAGTCCTTACATGCACCGTGTCTATATATGTATATATGATGTGATCCCCCCCCCCCCTCCCCCCCCAACCACCCCTCCCCCTGTGTCCTTTCTCCCGGCTTACTGTTGACGCATTGTGACGGTGTATCTATAGTGCTATACTCACAGCGAGTGTGTCACTGGGTGTACCAATCAATACCTGTATGGGAGGGGGCGGGGGGGTTAGGATGGGGGAGGGGGGCGGGGGTGTCAGGCGCGCCAGACGTATGTATCTCTAACGATCCAAGTACATCCAGGCTTTGAAATTTTGTTTGTAAGTAGTTGTTTTGATCCGTCGTCGTGAGGTAAGAGACAGGGAAAGCCCTGCCGTGTGATGATGGAGCGGGGAGGGGTGGGGGGGTGGCCTCAGGGAGCCAATGGAGGGATGGATCCTGATACGAACGGAGGAAAGAAAGGTGTCCTCCCTGTAAGCGAGGGAAGGGGGAGGAATAGAGAACGGGATGGGAGGAATGGAATAGAAGGCAGGGGAGGGGGAGGGATGGTGGCCGGGGGGGGGGGGGGTGGGCCGAGCCTCTGATGTGTTTATATTCCCGGCGGCTCAGCGCCCTCTACCGGCCAGCCGATCAGCGACCCTGCCGCTTTCCCCCGGGTATCGACCCCCCACCACCACACACCAGACCCACGGCTTGTGGCCCCATCCCCAGCGTGGGCCATCCATATCGCAGCAGGCAGGCAGGCTGGCTGGCTGGCTGGCTGGCCTTCCCCATCTACCCCTCCCCCCCTACCCTCTCCTCCGTTCCTCACCGGAAGTAAGCTGTGCGCTGCCAGATTTCGCG
Source organism: Arenicola marina (assembly GCA_964019135.1). Taxonomy (NCBI): domain Eukaryota; kingdom Metazoa; phylum Annelida; class Polychaeta; family Arenicolidae; genus Arenicola; species Arenicola marina. The sequence goes on from OZ025256.1 coordinate 29,137,193, forward strand.
CTACTCCTTAGCACCCCCAACACCCACACCCCTTCACACACAGGCTGGATGTCTACACCCCTTCTCCCTCCTCTACCCCCCCCCCCCTCCCTCCCTCCAGTTGCCCTACCCGCCGGGACGAGCGGTCGCACAGACACACAGACAGACAGACAGAGGGAGCGGCCGTCAGTCGACCTGACAGACCAGCCACGCTGCCTTCCCCTCCTCCTCCTCCGCCTCCTCCCCCTCCTCCTCCCCCCTGCCTGCATGGCCTGCGTCCCGACCACACCATGCCACGCCACCAGCGAAAGGGCGCATGCTGCCGCAGACACCAGCCAACCGACGTTAAATAAATTTCACTGTGGCCGCTGTTTACATGGCCACCGCTACTACCGCCACACGAGCGTAACCCGCGCCGGGAGAGGGAGCCACCGTCCACTTTAAGACGCAGTATTATTTGGTCGCTACAGAACGGACCACGGAACGAAGGAACGAAAGGACTCAGTGGTTACATACAACAGCGAGAGAACCGAACGCTTGCGGTGGAACTGATTCAGACGTTATTCTGCTGTTCTGTGTTGGCGGACTTCCTCCCCCCCCCCCCCACCCACCTCCCCCTCTCTCAGGGCCATACAATCTCAGCATGAGGAGGCTCTGTGCGGCTGATGTAGTTAGTATCAGCCCCCGGTAGGAGGACTCCGCCGCCAGCCGTGGTGGCCATGAGGCCGTGAGGCTGTAGGAGGGGACTCACAGCTGTTATCCCAGCGCACTGGAAGGCTGATGATCTACCACAGGCAAAGGACGATGGCTTCTTGCCTTGGGCCGCGGCGGACCGTGAGGCGATGGCTGTGGCTGAGGAGGCTGGGGCGGCGTACCGGTGGTGGCGGGGTGCCCCTCGGGTCGACCTGACTGACTGTCCCGGTGTGTAGGTGTGCCTCATCCTCTATGCCTCTTGCCACGTGGGTCAGCGATACGCCCTGATATATATGTACACACAGACATACATATATATATATATATCACATTGTCTTTGAGCTGTGCATCCCTACTATTGTACCCCCCTCCCCCTTCCACAACTCCCTCCCCCCCCCTCGACCCCGCACTGGCAGTGAGTCGCCCCTGCCAGCCATTCTCGCCGTCGGTGTCGCCACTGTATAATGACATCCGCTGAGCAGGGACGGCGGTCAGCTACCTGCTGCCACTGAAGGATACGCCGCCACCTGTGAACCCCACAGCTTGCCGCCCTCTCTGGGATATCGTCACGCGCCGGGAAGGTTCCATTTCGCCGAGGATTCCGGCTGCGTGGTTGCGACAACTTCTCCTCGTCGTGGTAGTTCAATCTCCCGTGGTTCCACCGACCGTGCTTCCACCGACCGTGGTTCCACCGACCGTGGTTCCACCGACCGTGGTTCCACCGACCCTGGTTTCACCGCCGTGGTTCCATCGCCGGGTTCCCGTCACCCTCGTTCTTTCGGATCGTCCCTTCTGTCCTCGTGGATCCAGAGCGACCGACCGCAGGAGAGACGCACTGGGCATGCGCGACGCCCTTCTCGGCATGTACGTATGACGTCACGAATAACGCGTGTATGACGTCACGAATGACGAGTATATGACGTCACAACTGACGCATGTATTTGGCGTCACGAATGACGTGTATATGACGTCACGAATGATGTGTATATGACGTCACGAATGACGCATCTGTGACGTCACAAATGACACTATATGACGTCACAACTGACGCATGTATGACGTCACAACTGACGCATGTATGACGTCACGAATGACGCGTAGATGACGTCACGAATGACGTTTATATGACGTCACGAATGACGAGAGTATGACGTGTATCAAACGGTTTCTCCTTTCACAGCATGTTCGACGTGTACCATCCTACGTCATGACGTGTTCAATAGTCTCGGGTAACGCCAGCCCTCACCGTGTCGCCATTGGCGAATATCATGATTGAAATAAATGACTAATGGTTAAATATTGATTATATTTAATCATTTGGCCAATCCTCCTCGTTGAAGAGCGATTGCTCTAATATTTCAGGCCATTTTGACGGAAGCTTTAAAATTCACAAACGAGTCCAGTTGAGCTCGATAATAACAAGTGTCGGCGTTGTTTTTGGCTAGTCCATCTGTCCTTTGGCTATGGTTGCCGTACATGGCTAAGCATCAATGGCTGAGCTCTGGGTGTGAGCTGGGTAATACATTGGTTCGAGGATTAGCCGAATTAACCACAGGGAATAAGGGGCTAGCGTTAGCCTATGTCATGACATTCTGCGGTTAGTACTGATGCACGTAAAACCCAAACTGCTATGGAGATGTACTTAAGAAATACGTAAAAACAAGTCCAATATTGCTTAGTGCCATTGCCTGGTATATTTGATGATGATGATCTGAAGACTTTGTCCGGATTAAGTCTAGGGTGATCTGGTGGTTGATTAACGAGGAGTATCGTTATCTCTATATACCTTGTCCAAATACTGATGATAATCTCCTGGAATGCTGAACCCCAGCTGAGCCAACCACCAGGTATGCTGGGACTTGTTTAGCGACACTGATAGTACAACATCTCATTGACTGTCTCGTTATTCACTGGTGATTGCGGACAGTTGCATGGTCTGTGGTTAGGGTCGTCGTGCTGGCCACGGTGGCAGTGTCCGCCCATGGAAGCCACCTGCCAATGGCTATGGTTGTGCAGCTTTAAGACCAAAGTCTTGGGATCGAGCCCGACCTGTGCAAGTGTTTGTTTGGTGCAGCCTTCTGGCTAGGTTGGTTGTATCTTCAGGACCCTTTAACCAATTCGGGTCATATCGCGTCAGTAGGAGAAGGAACGGAAGAGCGGAGCCATGTCGCAAGGGGGTAACCCCCTAATCGTTACGAACAAGGACATGGGGTCTTTATCCTGCGACAACACAGACCTGGCCACAGCGGGGCGCGAACCACAGATCCACGCGCCGTTAGGCCAGGTTGCTCAATGGCATGCGAGCGCTCTAACTCACTGGGCTATCGAGGCGGCCCTGCCTCCTGGCCAGGGTAGCAGTATCTAACCTCACTTACAAGTGTAAGTGGGTGTATCTCAGCAGGTCCTGTCTTGGCCACCGTACCTTGAGAAAGAAATTTCACCGGCATTAGGGTCATTGACCGCAATGGTGTGTGTGTGGGGGTTGGGGGGGGGGGGGGGAGGCGTGATTACGGTGTTTGCGGGTGTGGACATGGAGGAGGGACAGGCAGGGGGGGGGGCGGTCGTGCCTGCGTGGGGCGACGGGGGCGGCGTGCCGCTGGGGGGTCAGGGGGCGGCGTGCCGCTGGGGTAGGTGTGCCATGTGCAGCTAACTAGCCGCCAGCCACCCGCTAAACGTCATGACGTCACAACGTGCCTCCGCTTAGCGGCCACCGATAACGAACCTTACGTCAGCGAGCGTGAATCAACACTAAATGACGTGTTGTGTTCCCATCCTCCCACCCCTCTCCATTGTTCCACCCCCCCCCCCCCACCACCCCGCCACCCCGCCACCCACCATCACAAAGCTGTAAAACCATCAACACTTTAGCATTTGTGTGCGTCCACGCGAAACTCCCGCCAGTACAAGTCAATAGTACTACACCAGATGGCAGCACAGTCTACGCCGGCACACGGTGTACAGTAGCGGTTGTAACCCAGCGTATATTTGACTGCTCTCCTACCGCCATACAGCTGTTCACACAGCGCGACGTGTCAGAGTGGCTAGTTGTGGGGGTACATGTGCTGACAGCAGTCATTGTATCTGTGGACATAACATGTAACATGGTAATAGCGATCCTGATGGGAAGCCTGCATGGTGGCGCGGTGATACCACGGGGACTCCACGGCCTTCTGGATCAGGGTTTGTTTGTCCGAGGGTTACTGGCTCACAGGCGTAACCCACCCTCATTTACGTTTCCATTCACGCCCGTTTCCACTCTGCCAGCAGAGGGAGCTCTTTCCTCACATCACACTCTGCCGGCAGAGGGAGCTCTTTCCTCACAACGCTCGTTCCTCCTAAGACTATATAGCGTAAGCGGAACGCCCTCTGCCGGGATATCGGCCTATTTCTTGGTTGACGAGCCACGCCAGCAACCATGTCTCAAACATGTAATGTAGAACAGTTATTATTTTTCAACATTTTCAAGTCATTTTGGCTGTGACCCAGTTTAATTAGCCTACGTTTGCATGCAAATGGCCCAAAACGCTCGGCATTTGAATGTCGTTGTGGGTGTTTTCGTTAAAATTAACGCTTAATCTTTCCGAGCGAATCGGCCGAGCGTTTAATGAAATGATCCCCCGTACGTCGAGGGAAGATATAAACGTCTATGATGAAGGCCAGGACATAGCCAACAGGCACCGACATAATCCATGGCTGATCTCAGGATAATCCCATGATATATATCATCGCCAATTATTCCGGCTAATCTGTATAGTTGTTGTGTAATTGCGTGGTACCGTCTGAGTACTGCTTGTATCGATGACACCGAAGCTGGTGGTACTGTAGTGTACATAGTGCTGCTCTCAAGGTTGGTTGTATATTCAGGACGCTTTAACCACGTTTGGTCATATCGCGTCAACGGGAGAAGGAAGGGAGAGTGGAGCCATGTCTCCGGGGTAAACGCCTACTCCTTGCGAAAACGGACATGGGATCTTTATCCGGCGAGCACACGGACATGGCCACAGCGGGGCTCGAACCACCGACCCACGTGCCGTTAGGCTCTCAGGTGCTGCTCTGAAGGGAACAGGGTATGCTTTGAGGTGGATGGCTGGGTATGTTCGAAGGCGGGGGGAGGGGGGGGGGGCAGCGCGGGGTCTACTTTGATGGGGAGTGCGGGGTATGTTCGAAGGGGGGCAGGGGGGAGTCTGCTTAGATGTTAAGGGCTGGGCCATTCCACCACTAACCCACCCCCATTCTGGCC